>CAIGRO010215593.1:0-16114 GCA_903798355.1 Fraxinus baroniana | reverse complement strand
GTGGGAAAATGAATTCTAGTTTTCTGGTCAATTTTTTTGCTTGCAATTGAAATAAATTTCATAACAAATTATAAAAAAATATTCACTTTAATGGACAATTTTCATATAAAATGAAACAAAACGAACACTAAACTTTGATAAAAAAAATAGTTTTCGAGCAAATTTTTTTTTGCAATGGTAACAAATTTCAAATCAATTGTAAAAAAAAATAAAAAAAATCACTTTAATGAACAATTTCCATGTAAAATGAAGTCAAATGTGAACAAGAAAATCCAAAATTTTAAAAAAATTCGGGTGAAAAATTATACCAATTAAACACATTTAATTAACAATTTACTGGAAAATAATTTTTAGGCAATTATTTTCCCTTTAAAGCATTTTCTTTCCACTCATTTTCTACCATTGCAATCAAACGGATCCTAAGTGAGTGATAAAAGATAATTTATATAATCAACATGATATTTTGAGAAGGAGACTTGATTAAGTGACAATTTATTGATTTAATTTTAAAATTCTCAAAACAGAAATAAAAAATAAATTTGAACAACAAAAGGTCATTTATTCAAGTTCGAATATTTATTTTTCAGTATGTTTTACAAAGAGTTACAGGAAATGCAAATGAATAATCATAATAAAAATAATTTACAAACGTATACCTCCAAGTTGTTTATAGAATAGAAACCAAAGAGAAAGAACCGGAAAAGAAAAAAATAAAATAAAATAAAATTCTAAGGGATTGCTTGGGGTTTTTTTTTTTTCCACTTGTTTTGATCGATTTTAGATGGCACCATTTATGAGTGGATTGGAAAATCGATGCTTATTAATTTTTTTAACCACCAGTTTTAGATTGTTTAAAATTTCCCAAAATCAATATAGTGTAATTTTGGCTGTTTCTCTCAAACTATCTCAAACTACCAAATGGGTAAGTTTGGCTATTTTTCTTATTCTTTTCTAATCTACCATTTATAAAATAATTATTTATAATCAAAATATTTTGTTCAAAACTCAATTGTAAATAAAAATACATTAACTAAATTTTATAATAAAAAAAATTACTTTAGAATTGAGTACTTGTAGGTAAAATTACTTTTGTGTAAAATAATGTTTATAAAATAAAAATACTACTAAATGGATAAAATTTATAAAACATAAAAAGCTACTTATAAAAAAATTCACTTATATGTAAAAATTATTTATAAGTACAAAATTAACTTATAATTATAAAATTAATATAAGGAAAGAAATGCTAGCTTAAATTTTAAGTAAATATTGAAATTCTAAAGTTAAATATTATTATATGTAAAAAAAAATTGCATATAAATAAAATATCGCTTATGAGTAAAATAACAATCATATAAAAAATTATGTATTGAGATTTTCACAAAGCGGCATATATGTAAATTTTTTCTCTTAAAAAAACTTTCAGAATCGGTACATAATAAACTCAATTATGGGTTGGATCGTTTTATTAACCACTATTAAAATCAATCAAAATTGATCAGCTCATAAATGTTCAAAATCGATACTTCAAAACTTCCAATCGGGCCCTAAGAGGTTTTTTTTTTCTCCCTGTCCATTTTCGAGAGAGAAAAAAATATGGTCACTTTTTGGAAAAATTGACAAAATGGCCCCTTTTACATGTAAAGTCAATTTGTTCACATAGACGAATATTTTCTTGACAATTTGAGAATGCGTTATACAATTGCAATTGTCTCAAATAGGTGATCTGTCTTGAAAGATATAACATCATGCACAAGTTTACATAAGATGAAGATTTTGTCAACGGCTTGAGAATGAGCTAGACAATTTGAAGAGCCTTGGTCAGTAGAAAATTGAATATATATACTTCGCTTTTTATAAATTAGAAAGAGAGAGGAAGAGAAAGAAAAGAGTAATTGAGTTTTTGAAAAATTTTAAATGTGTCATCATATATCGTTATGCTTATATCATTTTAGTCCCTGATTGATCCTCATTTTTAAAATTAATTTTTTTCATTAAATTTATTTTCAATCACATTTCATAGGACTTAGAATTTTCATAAAATTTTTATCATCAGTTTTTATCAAAATTTACTAAAAAATTGATTTTATCCAAGCCAAATAGGGCTTGAATGATTGAATGACTTATAAAAACTCAATGTCCACCACGATGAGGAATTGTTGAATAATTACACTGATGATGATTTGTTGCTCTCACATGAAGGGTGCACTACTTAAATTTTTTGCTTGTTTTCCCTTATATTAGGTCTTGTGATAGAGATGGTGACTAAATCCATAACAATGGTTTCACACATATTTTTAAGAGTAATATTATTTAGCCCCCATTGGTTATAACCTCCGTTTATATGGTGCTAATGTGATATTAAATGATAAATACTTCATTTAGCCTTTCTGTTAGAATTTGATTTAGAGAATAAAATTTAGTTAAATATGGAAAAGTGACTTTCGTGTCAACTTTAACCAAATATTCGGATTTAAGATGATAGTCAAATTATGAAAATAAATAGACTAACTTGTTCTACTTGTCGAGTATATCGTCATGGTATATTTGGAATATTAAAATCAATTCCGAATGAATGAAAAATTGCGATCCAAAGTTGGATAGAAAAGAGGAAATACGGACTAGAAAATGACTAACTCTATCGCTTGCTTATGAGACTATTACTTGAGCGACAGACAAAAGAAATAGACTATTGAAAATGTGTCATTATTGCTCGAGCGAGATGCTAGCGACAGGCTAGCAACAGCAAATGCTGCAACCTTTGACAAATGTTCCTGAGTTTGGGGCGCGACACTTCACTCACAATCTTTTCTCCTCTATAAATAGGACCCTTTGGACGTCCATTACGCATCCCATATCATTTTGCATTGATCATTACATCAAAACTCTTACAAAATACTCTCCTAAAGTCATTCCAAAACCATTTTCTTGTAGAGAGAAATTTATCGTTCAAAGTTCACTTTTGCTTGTGATTTGAAGTGTTTCTACCACAAATTGTATCTGTTGTATCTTGAAAGACAAGTGTCATAGTCTGTTATCGCCGTTGTGGTGCAATATTGTTTTAAGGGAAAAGTATTTTCACTTGCCTCGGATTTCATTCTTTACATTGTTTTCTTCTTCTTACCTTCTTTCTTTCCATTTTCTAGAGTTTAATTACACTCGTGCGAGTTAAACTTGAATTTTTTCTTTGTCTAAACAACAATTTACATATACTAACCCATCAGACACTCTTAAGACAATATCGTTTGTTTGTGGTTGTTGTTGGACATCATTTCTTCATTGTTGAAATAAAATTTTGTGGGGTATTTCTTTCTTTCGTTACTTTATACGTTGAACTTCTGTTTATAACATAAATGATTACTATGGAGACTACTTCGGGTCAAATAAAAAATAGTACAAACCATGTGGTTCCACCTTTGGTCATACCTATATCAAACTCTCATATCCCACATAAGAAAAAATCAAAAAAGTTTGCAGGTGTGGATTTGAAAAGATGGCAACAAAAGATGTTGTTTCATCTTACTACTTTAAATTTGGCAAATGGGCTCTGCTATACAAGAAGGAGAAGATAATCGTAAGTCAGTTATTACATCTAATGCATGGAAACATTCGGATTCTCTTTGCAAAAACTACTTCCTAAATGGATTGGACAATACACTTTTTGGAATTATAGTTCAATAGTCTCGACCAAGGATCTATGAGATTCATTGGAAAAGAAGTGCAAGATCGAGAATGTCAGAACAAAGAAGTTCATTGTTGGCAAGTTTCTGGACTACAAAATGGTATACTCCAAAATCGTGATAAGTCATGTACAAGAATTTCAAGTTCTACTTCATGATATACGTGCTGAAAAGATAGAATTGAGTAAGTCCTTCCAAATTGCAGCCATCATTGAGAAACTCTCTCCTATGTGGAGAGATTTCAATAACTATCTCAAATACAAATGCAAGGAGATAAATCTGGAGAAATTGATAGTCCGTATGAAGATCGAGAAAGATAATAGGAACACTGCAAAAAAAAAATATTGTTCAACTTAGAGCAAATTTTGTTGAAACTGGTTGAAAGTTGTCAACAAGAAACGTAATATCTTCGGTGTTGTACCAAAAAGAGACAACTCCAAGAATGTCAAGAAGTTTAAAAGCAACTGTTGCAATTGTGGAAAAGCCGAACATCGTTCTAGTGAATGTTGAAAGCCTAAGAAAAACGTACAAGCAAATATGGTTGAAAGAGACACCCTTTTTGAAGGAATACAAGAGATGAATCTTTCATTAGTTGTTTCTAAATGTAACAATGTTGAAAAGTCAATGGAATGGTGGGTTGATATTGGTGCTCACATTTGTACAAACAAGATTATGTTCTCTAACTACAAAGAGTCAAATGGAGAACAACTTTTTATGGAAAGTTCTGCAAGTTCTAAAGTTGAAGTACAAGGGAAAGTTACTCTGAAGATGACATCTAGTAAAGAGCTTGTCCTCAACAATGTTTCACATGTACCGAACATTTGTAAGAATCTTGTATCTGGGCTTCTACTTAGCAAAAATAATTTTAAACTTGTATTTGTATCCAATAAATTTATACTCACTAAGAATGAAATGTATGTTGATAAATGCTCCATCTATGTGATGGAATGTTCAAAATGAACATTCATACAATTGTACGAAAATAAAGCATCATGAATAAAACTTTGAATTCTACTTATATGCTTAAGTTGTCTTATTTATGACATAGTCGATTAGGACATGTCAATTGCAAATCTATGCGCAAACTTATGAATCAAAGTTTAATTCCGACACCTAAGATTGATCCTAATCACAACTGTGAAACATGCGTTGAAGCAAAGTTGGCCGAAACACATTTTCATGCAATTCAAAGGAAAATGACACCTTTAGAATTAGTATATAGTGATATATGTGATTTGAAATTTTTTCAAACTAAAGATGGTAAGAAATGCTTTATAACCGCTATTGATGATTTTAAGAAGTGTTGTTATGTCTTTCTACTACGAAGTAAAGATAAAATCTTAAATGTTTCTAAACATTATAAAACAGAAGTTGAAAATCAACTTGGTAAACGAATAAAAGGTATTTGTAGTGATAGAGGTAGTAAATAGGGGGTACCATTTAAAGAATATCGTTCCGAGCATGGAATCATTCATCAAACAACGACACTTTACATATCCCAATCAAATGGTCTTGTTGAATACAAAAATCAAACTCTTAAAGAGTTGATGAACTCAATATTGATAAGTTCGAGTTTACCTCAGAACTTATCGGTAAAACTATTTTATTGGCAAATAGCATTCTTAACAAGACACTCCTTAAGAAAGTAGAAGAAACTCCATATGAACTATGGAAATGTCATCCTTCTTCTTATCAATACTTGAAAGCGTGGGGTGTTTGACTAAAGTTGAATGACGAGTGTGTTTTACTCACGAGTTTTATTCTCTTTTTAACTTAAATTATGAGTTAGATATTGCCCTTGTTTGACATCCATTCTATTTCTCATTTTTTCTCTGTTTCTTCATTTTAACCACACATTCTTTCAATAAAATAATATTATACATAAAATCAAAAATTCTCCTTACTTTTTAACCACACATTCTTCCATCAATCATTATTCCAAAATTTATTATTTCCCAAAAATGGGTGTCAAACACAAGCATTACTTGTAGTGAATGTTTTTAATGTGTTTATTAGTGTTTTTTTTGTAGCAATGATAAGATAGTGCAATTGGAGAAAACGAAAATACGGCAATTGGCATGGTAACAAAAAGAGCAAAATAGTCAAGTCAGGATATCGAGAGAAAAAAAGAATGATGCCCTGATGCCACGGAAGCCAACCAACAGAGGTGTGGATTCGAGGCACCATTAAGCAGAGATGGGCAAAGCTGTGGCGTCACGGTGCCACACATCAGGCGCCGTGGTGCCACGATTCTATTGAACTACCTAAACCTAAACAAGTGAAAATTGGTCCTAAGACAATTGATTGCATATTTATTGGATACGTCACCAATAGTAGTACATATCATTTTCTTGTACATAAATCTAAAATTTAAGATGTACATGAATGAACAATAGTTGAATCGAGAAATGTATCATTTTTTTAGAATACTTTTCATATAAAAGTAAGGAAAATACAAGTTCAAATAAAAGAACTTATGATACTACAAATGACATTTCAAATAAGAAAGAACCAAGGCGTAGGTCTGGCCCAGATTTTCTGACCTAATGGTAGAAAATGAACCAAAAACTTTCGATAAAACAAAGTTTACACCGGAAGCACCGCATTAGAACGAAACTAGCAATAGTAAGATATATTCTATAATGCAAAACCATACTTGAGAGTTAGTTGATATATTTCCTGGGAATAAGCATTTAGAGTGTGTAAATGGATTTTCAAAAGAAAACTAAAACTGGATGGACCCATTGACAAATATAAAGCTAGATTGGTTGCCAAGGGATATACACAAAAAGAAGGATTTGACTTCTTTGATATCTACTCACCCATAACTAGAATCACCTCGATAAGGTTGTTAATTGCTATTGCAGCATTGCATAACCTTAAGATTCATCAAATGGATGTATAGACGGCATTCCCAAATGGTAAGTTAGAAGAGGAGAGATACATGGAACAATCTGAAGGGTTCATCTCTCCTAATTACAAACAAAATGTTTACAAACTAGTTAAATCCTTATATGGATTGAAACAAGCTCCTAAACAATGAAATCAAAAGTTTGACAAAATAATATTGCCTAATGGGTTTAAGATAAACGAGTGTGACAAATGTATATACATTAAACATACACCAAAGGCCTACGTGATTGTATGTCTATATCTAGACGACATGTTGATAATGACCAATTGGCACAAAATAGCTAAACACCAAGAGAATGCTGACAAAATATTTTGACATGAAAGACTTGGGTATGACTGATATAATATTAGGGATTAGGATCTCTAGAACATCGGTACAAATTATACTTTTTTCAATCTCACTACATTGAGAGTATACTTAAAAGGTATAATGTACTTGAGAAAAGTCCTACTAAAACCCCTATTAACACAAGTTTACATTTATTAAAAAATACGGGTGAATGTGTGTCACAACTAAAGTATTCACAGGTTATAGGCAGTCTTATGTATATTACAAAGTTCACTCGATAGGACATAGCCTTCCAATGATCATAGCTTGAATTACTTGTGAATATAAATAGACTAACTTATTCTATTCGTCGAGTATATCGTCGTGATATATTTGGAATCTCAAAACCAATTATGGATGAATGAGAAATTGCGGTCCAAAGTTTAATAGAAAAGATGAAATATGGACTAGAAAATAACTAACACCATCAATCGCTTATCGCTCGAGCGATGAGACTATCACTTGAGCGACAATCTAACGACAGGGAAGCGAGAGAGGTTCTGATAAAAAGGTGTCACCATCGCTCGAGCGAGAGCCCAACGATAGGCTAGCGACAGCAAATGCTACGACCTTCGCAAAGGTTGCTGAGTTTAGGATGCGACACTTCAGTCACAACATTTCCTCCTCTATAAATAGGGCTCTTGGACGTCCATTATGCATCTCATATCATTTTGCATTCATCATTACATCAAAACTCATGCAAAATACTCTTCCAAAGTCATTCTAAAACCATTTTCTTGTAAAGAGAAAATTATCGTTCGAAGTTCGCTGTTTCTAATGGTTTGAAGTTCTTCTACCACAAGTTGTATCCATTATATCTTGGGAGACAAGTGTCATAGTCCGTTAACACCGTTGCGAGGAAATATTATCTTAAGAAAAAAGTATTTTCACTTGCCTTGGATTTTGTTCTTCACTTTGTTTTCTTCTTCTTACCTTCTTTCTTTCCATTTTCTAGTGTTTAATCACACTCTTGCGAATTAAAGTTGAATATTTTCTTTGTCTAAACAACCATTTACATATACTAACGCATCCAACATCACCTAACACCACATAGATTGATGTTATAACTCTAATAGGGCTAAATAACATTTTTTTTTTAATTCAACTTCTTTTAATGTTTATCTTGGTTGTTATTCATTAGCTTCTGCAAGTTTTAGCTAATGAACGTTGCCTAAATTTTCATGTTTTAGGAACGAACAACAAACTTGAGGCCTTTGGAGAAAATTAATGTAAAAGTAAAAGACAAATACAAAAGCTTTGGTAACATGTCTTTTGGAATTAAGGACCTGTATCGCAGGGTCTATGTTTCTTGATATATATATATGTGTGTGTGTGTGTGTGTGTGTGTGTTATTTAGGAAATTACTTTAGACTAATTTTCTCTAAAAACTATTAATTGGACAAAACACTTTCAAAAAATTATCTAATATGTTCAAAAGCAGTGAGCATCTATCTTTTGGCTTTCTAAAAGCCTTGCTAACTGAGCCCTAAAAGTCTTTTTGGAGTAATTGAAATCCAAAAGGAATATCTATTTGACGACTTTGTTAAACAAATTGATGCTATAGAAAAGGCAAGTTACAAAATTTAAAACTAAGGATGACAAAAAAAAAATCAGTTGAACCTGATCTCCATGGTCCCATCCCAAACAGGACGGGAATTCATGCCTAATTGAGTACACGGGACGAGAAGGATGGAACGGGGATCGTTACCTAGGGACAAGTGAGGGCAAGGCGAGGTTGGACGAGTACGGAGAACGTACTCCTGTTCTGTTACCCGCACCATTAAAAGTTCATTTCAAATATATAATTTTTTAATCACACAAAAATAAAAGAACCATCATCTTCTCTAAAGGGAACATGTTTTGTTCTACGAAGTTTGAAAAAAAAATGATCTTTACCAACTAAAAACATGAAAATGTAAAGGTAAATAATAAAATAAAAAAAAGGCAAGATGCTTGCCCTATCCCTGCCTTAATAGGGTATGGAGGCAAGGTAAGAAGACAAAAATATCCGAGGGGGGAAGGATGGGAATAGTTGCCTCGACCCTATCCCGTCCCGTTACCATCCATATATGAAGCCGTGATTTCAATACTTTATAAAAACATGTTTCATCATTAGAATCAAAATGCAATTCTTTTTTTAAACCAGATTTCACCATCATAAAAAGCTCTGATTAGTTATTCTTTAGTGAAAGTGATTTTAGTTTGATCTTAATACATTAATATCAATGATTAATACATCTTGTTTGATGTGAATTATTTTGTTCGACGAGATCATTTGGCTATAGGTGACATGGTAGAAACACAAGTTTTTTACAAATTCGATGTAGCATGTTGGGAGTGTTCGCATAATCATATTATACGCTATATTGGGATTTTGTCACTCTAATATTTCTATCATACATAAAAGATTTTGGGGGTCTGCGGGGGATTTAGTAAGCAAAACATAGTTGTATACGATAAACCTTGTAATTTCCTTCGTAATTGTGAAAAATCTATCGTGATAAACATACTTTTTACATATAAGAATGAATGTCATCAAGACATAATCTTTTCTTTAATTTTGCAAAGTTTGTAGCCAAAGCAGAAACAATCATGAAATATCGTTGGTTTTCATTTCAATGTATCTCTAAGAGCATGCATTTAACATGGACACAAGGAATATAGTCACCTTGAATCCACACATGGAATGCATCATATCAGCTCTTGATATATATATATATATATATATATATATATATATATATTGAACAATACACACAATACATTAGGTGCTGAATACATGTTTACAATACCCTTGTTTGGTGTAGCTAAAATTTAAATTTTTAGTCAATCTTAATAAAAAGTTGATGAAATATGTGATTGGAAAGTTGGGAATCCCATGAAATATGTGATTAAAATTCATTTTAATTTTAATTTCCATCAAATAAGGAACAAGAAATTTCATAATCTTAAGATATTTATAACCGTCATTCATGTTCGTTTTGGTTATCTATTGTTGATGTTAGAATATAATAAGCAATTAATAAAAGTGTATGTATAAAAATATACATGTGTAATAGTTTTGTTGCGGAAATACAACTCTAAGAACTTCGATTCATGCNTGGTTATCTATTGTTGATGTTAGAATATAATAAGCAATTAATAAAAGTGTATGTATAAAAATATACATGTGTAATAGTTTTGTTGCGGAAATACAACTCTAAGAACTTCGATTCATGCGATACCAAGCTCAATTTGTAATAGCAAATCAAACACCGTTAATTGATTTCTCAACCCACAAACTCTTTCACTATTGTTGCCCAATAAGGTAACCACAAAAGGATGATGGTGGATGCAATATCACAAAGAGGAAATGGAGAACTCATGATCGGGATTTTACCAAGAATATGGAATAAACGGTTGCATCTCAATTTCTCTTGCAAACACATGGTTCTCTCAAACGGGAGTCACTTATATATAGTTTTAGGGTTCAGAAAATGGGCTAAAACCAAACATTTGGTATGGGCCAAAAACCAAGTGAATTGGGTTAACATAAGATGGGCCAACAAAGGCAAAGTGGGCCAACAAATTCAACTAATGAACGGACCACAATCAACACAAATTAATAGTTGTTTCCAATGGCCCAATTTATTTTCGGATCGAGCTATATTTCAGTCATCGATTGAAGCCTACTGTAATTATTCCAACCATTTAACATCATTACCCAAATTTATCGGGTATCAATAAAATTCAATAAATCTTCAACTTGATATCCAATGAACCTGCGAACAAGCAACACCAAATTTATACCTACCTAATACCATACCTGATCCATGTATTCACCAAAGGTTAAAGTCAAAAGTACAATCAAATATTCATAGTAATTAATCAAGAACACATAATAACACATAGTTATAAAACATGCGATGAAAACTCACTATAGAATAATACGTAAGTCTTTTCAAAATGTTCAACACAGAGAGCATCAAATTAAGGCCAAGATAATCAAATAATGGTCAACATATACAATAAATGCATAATGACCCCAAGAAAAGATATGACCATAATTATCCTACTTCATTGTATCTAGAGAATATATATCTCCTCTAATCACTAATCATGCTCACTAGATTGGTCACTCTTCATGCTTAACTGGTAAATCACTAAAAATCCTAAGTTCGTGGAATGTTCTCTATCATTTCCTTACCTTTCTCAAACTAAGTAGATAATGGGTCTCCACTTAATAGAGGTGATATGAGTGTCACTTTCTCACTCCACCATATCTAAACTCTAACAGATAGAGGATTCAAGATATTTCATCACCTTATCTATCATGATTCAAATGTCATTCTCCATACCCCCGTACATGTCATCACACCCTCATGCATCTATACCCCCCATTACTAGTTGACACGGTTACTGTTGACGCATCTACTAAAATGAGAACACGCCTAGTATCACACCTCATAATAGCAATCCCAATGACTATGCATACAACACATTACACACAGTAACATGATCACTCTCAAATTCATGCAAATATACTCATCCAACATAATAAAATGTAATATAGAAAATGAACTAGAATCAAGCAGTCATTAGTACAAATGGGATATCACACATGCAAATGTGGTAATAGCTACAATGGGGTTTATTATCAATAATTCCCGCTCAGATTACAACTAGACCAAGTGGCAACATTCACCTCACATTTCACATTTTGTTTCTGTTTACCTTTCTTTTTAGGACAGTCTCTTATAAAATGTCAGACTTACCACAGCTATAGCATCACTTACTATTCATTCTAGACTTAGACCTATTGCAACTTAAGTAGACCCAGTGGCAACGTTCACATCACCTTTCACATTTTCTTTTTGTTTACCTTTCTTTTTAGGACAATCTCTTATAAAATGTCCAGACTTATCGTAGCTATAGCATCACTTACTATTCATTCTAGATTTGGACCTATTGCAACTTATACCCTTCTTTTTACTATCATCATCACTAAGTTACCACTCGATTCACTGCTATCTTGATTTCCTTCAAGACTGTTTTACTTAAACTACGTTCTACCCCTCTTCCTGTATATCTCACCACTTTTCTTATCATATTTTTCAATTTTAATATCCATCTTTTTAGTCGTAAGGGAATCCATGACAATCTCAAGTGTTAAAGTATCCATACTATACTTAAAAAAAATATTCTTTACCTATTTATAGATGTCAGACATGAAATTAAGCAAAATTATGGCCTTATATGTCTCATACACAATTTTATCACAATTAAAAACCTTTTACACAAGCTTGTTAAATACATTCAAATTGTCATCCATATACTTTAAATGATCCATTCTAAAATTGAAAAACCTCTCGATTAAGTAAAATTTGTTAGGAACGGATTTAAGTAAATACAATTTCTCCAACTTTTTTCCATAGTTTTTTTTGTGATTTTAAGTTTACCACTTTTCACAAAACAATGTTTGACATGTGTAAAATAATTAAAGTGTAAGCAAACTCATCAGATTATTCTTTTTGTTCTCTTTGACAAATCAGCAGAAAAATTGTCATTTACAACTTTGAATTTTTTTGTTAAATCAAAATCCATTTCATTTTTTGACTTTCTATTGCCAAATATAGAAATCTCATTTTCCAATTGAAAATTCTCAAATCAAAACGTGTTTTCATTTTAGAACAAATATTAACCAAAATGCACAAATACACAATTAGATTATACAAAGTAGCCCTAAGGTCAGAATATACACCGTTCTAAATTTTAGAACCTCATGGTGTTTGCGATCTCAGATTAAGGGAATTGCCAAATAGGTAATGTCCAGGTGTTCTATTAGAATAATCAACGCAACAAAGAGGTATGCCAAAAAATAATTTATCACACAGTGACTCACTCAACAATTATATCATAGAATCAATAAGCAACTTTTACCATTCTAGCTTAACATTTTTAAAACACTTCAAACACGTAAAATAAGGTAAATAATTCTTAAATTCTAGCAGCAGAAAATAGTTACCCCCACACGGTAGCACTAAACCTAATTGCCAATACACACAATGGCCTGCTCGTACGAGAATCTAAAAGTGATAAGTCATTTACCAATCGAATTGATTGTCGATCCATAAAGAAGGAAAATGCAACAACTTTAGAGAATCACCACTATTCGGCCTAAAGTAGCTATGATAATGGGCTGAGTAGAGCAAACTCGACTCATCTATCCATGAGCTCAAGTTGTTTTATTTTTTTTATTTTTGACCTTTTTGTTCACAATTTTTACGAGCTCATGAACATTAGGCTCGTGGGCACGTATTTTTACGAACTCGTGAACATAAGGCTCGTAGGCCGTGCCCACGAGCCATTCGTGAGCTCGACGAGTCGAAAGAACCCCCTACTCGGCTCGGGATCGTCCCAAAACAAGCCCTAGCTGTCCATAGGCCGAACTTTGACTAGTTGAGTCGACAAGTTACTCAACCATTTTGCCACCCCTACCCTAGAGTTTCAGCAACTACAGCAAGACAATCAGTCAAAACTCAGAACCCGAAGTCCAAGGGCAAAACAGTTGTAAACAAATTTGCTATACAAGGAGCATTATTCTTAGTCGATAAAGGTACAATCTTGAATCCTTGAAACGTCTTCTATCCATACGAATGCATACTTTTGATTACTTTAAGTTCGACCGACAATTGTACCAAGGACCAGACAAGGTATTGATATTTCCACCTATATGTTTTTACAAGTAATTTTTTTTTAAGGAAAATCAAATGAACTTTGTTTATTTTTTGAATTTATAAATTATAGGAATTTTTTCAAAGATTTTGTTGACCCCAAAAAATGAACTCAACAGAATTTCACCACATCCCCTCCATGTGGACATCACCTTCATACGTAGCACCCCGTTAGGAGGCAAAGGCCGCCAATCAAGAAAAAGGTCTGGCGATTGTTTGCACTCCGACGGTCAAGTCAACGGTCGGACAAAAGATATAAAGAGAGTGCAAGAGACGAGAGAGAGGGAATTTGGTTAGGTTTTGAGAATGTATCTTACGAATGAAACTTACATATCTATAGAGAAATGTTGATGTGGATGGACTAAGTGATTAGCGGATCAAGCTTAGGCCCATAGGACTTATGAGGAGCCTCAGTAGGCACTTCAACTAGCTATTTGAGGAGCCTTGGTTGCACGTGTTACTCGAACAGATAACATTTCTACGCTTTGAAAATTAGTGGCAAGGGGTTACTAATTCTAGGCATGATCACTTGCCTACGTTCTTCAAATCTCTTTATAATTTGATTCCCATACATGCTTATCTTGAAAGTGGGAATTTATGCCACAGTTGATCTTAATTAATAAATTAACACGAAATTAAGCAGCTCCTCATGCATTGGTATGCAAAATATTCCACCTGCTTTTAATTAATTAATCTATGATAAGCTTTTAATGTCATGCTTCTGATTTTGTAACTCTAATCCTAACCCACATCAGTGAGAAGGGGGGGAATTATGGTCCTTTGGGAAGAAATATTGCTCATTTTTTCTAAGAAACCCAAATGGTAACCAGCTTGAAAGTTAACGGATATCACATCAAATTATATGTTAGTTTTTCTAATCGAGTGACGATGGGGAAAATACTTTAATCACAAAATGAGTCAGAAAAAGTTTAAATTACTGTATATTTAGACCCAACGTGCGAAATTATACAATTAAAAGTTGTTGACGAGTTGAGCTCCGAGGTCAATAAGATCGGATTAAATACACGTGATAAAAGATGAGCTCGATTATCCAATAATAGCTGAGCTAAGGTCGGATTATTGCACGTGACAAATATGTGTAATGGGAGTTCGGTGGTATGAGGTCAATTCGGATGAATAACGTATATAAGAAGCGTGTGTAGTCTTTCGATGATAAGGGAATCTTAATGATTACATATCACTGATAGAATCCGTAAGCTAACCAATCAGAAGAGTCCGCAGGGAATAATCTTACATCAGCGTACACATCAGCTTCTAATCAAAATGATTAGACCCTCTTTCCAAGGCATACTCATTAATTACTGGGGTCCACCTACAAGATTTATTTATCATAAGGATTACCATATCGAGCTCGGAGGCCAATTAAATCATTCCAACATGTGTACTTACTCAGCTTGGAATTGCAGGTGACAAGACATGAAATTAATGAAGAATGTACATTTTCTCCTATAAAAAGGAGAAATAGTACGACTAGACATATACAAGATATCTTCTTGTAATATCCATATTTGAAGGGTCTCCTAGAAACATAGAGAAAAACGGCCCAATTACTTGCCCAATGACTGGTAACTTTGATATGAATAATGAATAAAATTCGTATTATCGTTTGAATTTCGTTCATACAATTTTCAACGTCAACAAAAGTAATAAGTCACTTTTTAATTATTTCTAGATAATTAGATCAAACAAGTCAATTTATCCTAAATTTGAATATCACAATCAATAAAGAACACAAAAAATGATTACGGAGAAATCCCAACTAGATAAACTCCAGACACTTTATCAGTCAATAATCCACTATAAATCGAAGCAAACTTATAGTATTGTCCAAACTCGTCTGCTCGTAGAACTTCTTACCTCAATTCCTGCAGTCTCTCTTGATCCTACTAGAAGTTTTCTTCTTCAAAACAAATCTCGATTCTTAGTTTATACATTAACCCTCCTAGACTGCATGCTCATGACACCAGATCTCGATTCCTGTTACCTCACCTTAGTGCTCCTGAATTTGTGTTTCTGCAACAGTTTCCAATCCCTAGTAGCGATTGATTAGTGTTTGATCAAACGATCTTTGTGTCTTGATCAGTGGTTTAATGTGAAACAATATGACTTGATTAACAAAATATGTTTTGAAAAAATTTATAGATCAAGTAATATGTGGTGGTTGACTCCTAAAATCAATGAATGTTTTGGATCATCAAAGAATTTATCTCTATAGAATAAATTTGATTCAACACAATTTTAGACGTTCATAGGGTAGGATATATGTAGGAAAAAGTGTTTGGAATGAAAAGAGATTGAAAAATAAGGGGCCGTTCTCTTTGTGTTTCAGTTTTGTGTTTTGAGTTTTGAATTCGTTCTGTGTTTTGTGTTTTGAGTGTCTGTTTTGAAATTTCTAAAAACGCATTCTTTTTGCCTTTCTGAAAAACTGTTTCCGAAAACATGAAAATGGAAAATGCGTT
>CAIGRO010215566.1:886-13961 GCA_903798355.1 Fraxinus baroniana | reverse complement strand
CTCGGCCCATTGCCATCCCTACCTTGTTCCAACTTTCATATACTTCTTAAAGAGAAATTACCAATATTAAAGAAATATTTTATAATCACTCCTCGTACAAGTGTCCAACGTGACATTTGATGTTTACTATATTAAAAGTTACAAAAATAAAGATGTAATATATGATATTAAGATTTTAAATTAAAGGTATGGTGTTGTCGTTTGCACCCTCACAACCTTTGTCTTAATTGGATTTGCTCTTCCACGGTATGGTGTAGGGCAGCGAATTTTCTTAAGTTATGACCATGGCTCCTAGATATCCGTTTGGAACTCAAAAAAGGAAGGCGAGAGAAAGAGTAGACGTATTAATTTGAAGCCGGTTGAAGATATGGATACTTATTTTGTGTTTTTTTATATCGCAAGTGTNCGGTATGGTGTAGGGCAGCGAATTTTCTTAAGTTATGACCATGGCTCCTAGATATCCGTTTGGAACTCAAAAAAGGAAGGCGAGAGAAAGAGTAGACGTATTAATTTGAAGCCGGTTGAAGATATGGATACTTATTTTGTGTTTTTTTATATCGCAAGTGTACGATATCGTAACAAATAATATAGTATGCCTTTGAATTCGGATTATCATTCTCACAATGACTATACTTTAGACCTTAATTAGATTGTTCTAACTCTTATTTGACAAAAGCAAGTAAATAATTATGATGATTTTTCCTAACTATTTTTGACTAATTGAAAATATAAAAAATTGCAAACAATGGATACTTGAAAATTCAAATATATGATGGATATTAGGACATAACAATCTTATCTATTGATCACATTTATTTTTAATTCAAGATTCATAACCTAATGTAGTGTTCGATCGAATTCTTCTATTGTATTCGATTTACCCCTCTCGAGTTCTCATTGAGCCTATTTAACTAATTTAATTTCATATTTCTATGTGAATTAATTTTAATTAAACGAAACACAAGTTCTTCTCTACACGTTATACTAATTTAACGAATTTTATTATATGGCCTAAATCTCAAACTTACCTCCCGATTTGTAAAAAACTCATTTAATCATCAAATTATTGATCATATAATTTAATACGTTAAACTCATAATAAAAAAAATACATAAATAAATAAATCACATAAATCTTGAATAAAAATATAAAAGATCACAAGTCGACTAAATTGTTTTCCATAATATAAAAATTGGTTACGTATATTGGAAAAATAAAAACACGCAAAATTGGAACGATATCACCAAAAATTGACAAAACGTGAAAATTTCTGGTGTTTACAGTCTTTTTTTTTTCTTCCTTTTTTTTCTCCGCGTGTGTGTAAATGTATATCTAGCCAACCGCCAATTTTGACTCCTCTCTCTTTTTTTTTTCTCTCGTTTCTTTTTGCAACAGTTTTCTTCTTCCCTATTTCTGTTTCTCATTTTTATTTTTTGCTTCGTCCACCCCTTTTTTCTACTGCCAGCGTCGTAGTTCTCTCTTTATTTTTCTTTTTTCTGCCATTTTTCTTCTGTGCATGAATCCATCTCCTCTTTTTCTCTCTATCGTAATGCGTATCCCCAATATATTATATAGGTTTAATTTGGGCCTCCAAATAAAATTTCTAATGCAAGTCTATTGAGGTTCATTTAACTCAAATCCATTAAATGTACTCCAAGGTTTCATCTTTGAATTTTGCCATTTTTCGCTACTTTTACATTCTTTTCTCCAATTCTTCATTAAACATAAAGTTTTACCTACAAAACATAATATAACATAAATTATGTAGAATTTAATCCAAAAGACAATAAAATATCATGATTTAAGGCCACGAATAAGTGTATAAATTATAGTTATCACACCCTCAAACTTTGATTCTTTGTTTGTCTTCAAACAAAATTAAAACCTAACAAGCATACAAACAAGTAATGCTAATTATCTAATTGGTGGCCAGTCAATCAAGTAAACTAATGAAATTTAGATAGCTAACTTGACTTTTTATCTGGGGATTGAAATCATAATATCAAATTTATGCACAGCTTCAAAATCACAATACAGAAATTAAAATCCACTTTTCCAATGTAAAATTGACATATATGTGTGAAGAATTAAGTATAGCATTATGAATTCATAAGTTGTTTCAATTCCCGACCCTCAATGGTCAAATATGTTCTTTCATCACTCGTAAGATTCGCCCACCCCTAAACTTGTTTTTCACTCTTTTCTAGTGTACGAATTAAGGTTGGATTTTTTTTTTTATCCTCGCCTCTCTACTTTGGCAAAATTTCACCAATCACAGTTCAACATTTCAATAAACAAGAATTCTCAATTACGTTTGATTGTTTCAATCTCTAGAACTTAACTATGCTAACAATCTTTTATCAAAAGTCAAATTTTCTTAAACAAGTTTTTGGGACTTAACCAAGGCAATTGGTGTATTTTCTGTTTCATGCACCTGCTTTTCTGAATTTTTATATAGAATATTTTTTTTCTTTATTTGAAGCATTCTTTCTCTTAAACTTTATAAATGACTCATGTAACAAGTTTTCGGCCGATAACTCCCAAGTCAGATGACCATAGGGCACCAAATTTTAAAACCCTTGGATGCTTAATTACTCGAGTCATAAATGCTACGAAGAGAAATTTTCAAATAAAATATGTTTTTATGACATAATTAGTGCAATGTTCCTCATTTAACACCAATTCAAGCAAAACGACCTTTAACTTGAGATTTTCACTCAATTGCATCATATTAACCTTAGACAATCCGCACAAGATTTTTAATTTCACACATGGAATCCCTATCTATCACAACATATTACTATAACAATGAAATCCCCCCAAACTATTCTAAATTTGGTCCAAAATTGTAAAATTTAGTGATTTTAGATTAACATCTATGGTCCACTATTTCAACTTATTCAATTATGAAATCAACTTATTCATACACAATGTTTAACTTAATTCATGTGCTTAATATAAATTATATTTCACATGCAAAAGCAAAAATTAATCTAAGTATGTTTCAATTATGAAATCAACTCATTCCTACACAATACTTAACTTAATTCATGTGCTCAATATATATCAAATTTCACATGAAAAAATAAAAATTAATCTAAGCATGCAACTTATTCACCATTCATAGATCAATTCATGATTCAAATTATTCATCATTGTCAACCGACAAACTAACTCACACAAGTACACAAAAAGAACTTTTTTTTTTTTTTACTAAGACAATAAAAGCATAAAAAAAACACATAAAAAAATGAAAATTCATATTTTTCACTCCCAAAATTAAACTAGACATTGTCCTCAATGTCTTTAATCTTAAATCTGCATATAAAGGGGTGGGGAAAAAAGTGAAGAAAATACTCCCCTGATAAGGTATGTAATTCAATAGCTAGCTAGTTTTCCTATTGCTCCATTTAGCTCCTTAGTAAATATTGATTTAAACGTTCTGCGATGTCGTGTTCCTAAAAATTCGAATAAAGTATTAAAATCAAATAATTGGAACAAGTGTTACTTAACTCTAACATCTAATAAACCAATTAACTTATTGAATATCTAAGGGAACATAGTATGGGTGATGAGTCATAAATAACTTAAAATAAACTAAAATATCCTTTAAAAAAAGGAAGAAAGTTTGGGTTGCCTCCCAATAATTGCTTTTCTATAGTCTTTGCTCGATTTTGGCAATTGAATCACGGGCACCTAAAGAAAGCTTTAGATGCCTTGCCCATTTTCCTCGTTTGGTTTTGATCCACTTTTCATTTAGTCTTCAAACTTCTACATTTCCCTTTTCGATGTAATAGGACTTTTCTATTTCATCCGATTTAATTTCAACTATGTAGACTTCCACTCCTATATCAGACTTAATTACAAAACCAATTTTTGGACAACCAATAAAGTCGGAAAAATGTGAGTTGATTTCATTCTCATTGATTGTCACGTCCTCATTTGATTCTATTGTGATTAACACGTCATTTTCTTTAATCCCTTCTTCCATAGTCAATATATCTTCAGGTTGAATGATAGTCCACAATCTAGATCCACAGACAATGAGAAGTCAGTCTCGTTGGCTCCTTCGAATGGATTGTACCCTCATTGTTGAAATCCTTCACAGTACTTGAAATCTCTCTTAAGCATATCGTTTTCATCCATTTTGGCAAGTTCTTTAAAAGTACTTTGCAAGTATCTAGGGGAGGATTATCTCCCACAAGTTTGATGTTCTCATCCCAATCATCAGGTACAAAATCTCCCACGAGCATGTACTCTTCATCAGATTTTTCAATTGTCTATTTTCTACACATCAAGTATTTTTGAAGTATCAGAAGTTTCGGCGTGTGTAAACTAGAGAACAAGCATTTTCCAGTACAATGCACCACGTAACAATTTTCACAACTTGGATATCCTCCAAGCGTATCGTGACAATCCATGTAGAGATTTGTTGTAGCAACAGCTTTGTTACTTTACCAATGTTAGAGTCATGCATAATATCTTAATTCATGTAGAGATTTGTCATTGTAACAATTTTGTTACTTTAATAATGTCAGAATCATGTGTAAATATTTGAAAAGTATAAAGAGAGAATACCAATACAAGATAGATTAAAACAATATGGAGTTAGTTAAACGATATAAAAAGGAAAATAAAACAAGGCTAAAAGTGAATAATCCCCGACAGTGGCACCAAAAATTTGTTGCGTTTTTTTATATTGCAAGTGTATGATATCGTAACAAGTAATATATTGGACCTTTGAGCCCGGCTTATCGTTCCTACGAGAACTATACTTTAGACCTTACTTAGATTTTTCTAACTCTTATTTGACAAAATCAAGTAAATAATTATGATGATTTTTCGTAATTACTTTTGTCTAATTGAAAATATAAAAAATTGGAAAACAACGGATACTTAAAAATTCAAATACGTGATGAATATTAGGGCATAACAATCTCATATATTGATCACTTTTATTCTTAATTCAAGATTCATAACATAATGTAATGTTCGATCGAATTCTTCTATTGTATTCAATTTACCCCTCTCGAATTCTCATTGAGCCTTTTTAACTAATTCAATTCCATATTTCTATGTGAATCAATTTTATTTAAACGAAACAAGAGTTCTAAGAATTTATATTATGATCACAATAATTAGTATATATTTTTCTACATGTTATACTAATTTATCGAATTTTATTAAATAGTCTACATCTCAAACTCATCGCTCGATTCGTAAGAAACTCACTTAATCATCAAAATTATTGATCGAGTAATTTAATGCATTAAACTCATAATAAAATCAACACATAAATCACATAAATCTTGAATAAAAAAATAAATAAAGAATCACAAGTCAACTAAATTGTTTTCCCTAACATAAAAATTAGTTATTCATATTGGAAAAATAAATACACGCAAAGTGGAAAGATATCACCAAAAATTGACAAAATATGAAAATCTCTAGTGTTTACAGTTTTCTTTCATTTTTCTTCCTTCTTTTCTCTCTTCGTGTGTGTAAATGTATATCCAGCCAGCCACCAATTTTAACTCTTCTATCTTCTCTCTCCTCTTTTTCTTTTTTCTCGTTTCTTTTTGCAACAGTTTTCTTCTTCCCTTTTTTTGTTTCTCGTTTTTTTTTTGCTTCGTCCGTCCCTTTTTTCTACTGCCAATGCCGCAGTTCTCTCCTTTTTTCTTCTTTTTTTTCTACCAATTTTTCGTCTGTGCGTGAATCCGTCTCCTCTTTTTCTCTCTTCCGTAATGTGTATCCCCAATATATTATATAGGTTTAATTTGGGTCTCCAACTAAAACTTCTTGTGCAAGTAAGTCTATTGAGACTCATTTAACTCGAACCCATTTAATGTACTCTAAAGTTTCATTTTTGAATTTTGCCATTTTTCGCCATTTTTGCATTCTTTTTTTCTCCAATTCTTTATTAAACATAAAGTTTTACCTACAAAACACAATATAACATAAATTAGGTAGAATTTAATCCAAAAGACAATAAAATATCATAATTTAGGGCCACAAATAAATATATAAACTACAATTATCAAAATATTTTAATGGCGATAAAAAAATAGAAGGAGCACCAGAAAATTTAGTCATTGAGGAACAATAGAATCAAATTGATAATGATAATGTAGATGAAGAGAAAGAGAAAGAGAACGAGGAAATGATTGAACATGTCTCGAAAATCGTAAGACGAGTTATATTTAAATGATCGTTTAGAACATTTACACATTTTTATTCGATTATGATATACTTATTTGAAATATTTCATTTTATTTGTTGTTTTATTTTTTTATTTTAAGTTAACAGATTTAGTTCCGCAAATCTCTTATAAATTAAAAAAAAAAAAAAAAAATCAATTATTTACTATGACTTAGAAGTCCAAAATATAAATTTTGCCAGAGATCCCACAAAACACAAGTCCGGCCTGTAAGTTAACCTTTGTGTCGAATAACTTTAACCCTGATGTATAAGGAGGGTAAGGCAACCTTTTTTTATTCAATTGATGGCTCAATGATGCTTAAAGTTTATATGGAGTCGTTTTAGTTTACTTTTAGGCAAAATCTCGTTGCTTACTATCATTAGTCTGAAGGTACATGTTAAGGGTGTGTTTTGAGCCACGTTATTTTGGAAGAATATATTCTGGAATAATAGATTGATTGAGAATTTGTAGTTAAAAAGGAAAGAAAAGTTATTGATATGATGAAAAATATTATTTAATTAAAAAATGTGTGGTTAAAAATAAGTAGAATAATGAAAATAAAAATTTTAATGTGTATCAAACAGGGCTAAAAAATATTGTAATTTGTCTTGCTTTATTAGGGGTAGTTTGATCATTTCATTTGTTGCGGTTAAAGTATGGGGAATTGTATTTTATAAATAATCTCTATCACCATTGTATACATTGATTAATATAGCTTTGTTGAATTTAAGATATGCACGCAAGTTTTTTCATTCGTCAGCCAAACGTGTCAAATCAAATTAAAATATTTTGAGGCCAAGTTTTTCGGTTCGGTTATCTTGTCTTTGCCATGTGGCACACATATGACATTGCTAAAGTGCATTTTGTGAATATAATAAAAAAAAATATATTTTTAAATTTAATGAGAAAGGTATTTTATGTAATCAGTGTCAAACGTCTTTATTATTTATCTTTATTGTATAAATCGTCCACATCATTTTACTTTCGACATTTGAACCTTCAAATCAATCATTATTTACGCAAGTGGTCCATTCATTTTGACTCCGTCCATTTATTCTTTCAAATAGACACGCCATGGATAAAAAGACAAGACCGTGAAAAAGAGAAGGGGGAAAAAATCTCACCTTATTCCCGACCCCCTGCCAATCCTCCAAACGAAGAAAAATTTCCACAAAAAAGACAGAATTCTGAATGATAAATGAATTATTATCTATAAAAACCAAATATAGAGATGAATTATTACCACCATGAAATGGACAAGTTGGTATATGACATGTGAAGCAGGGGACCATGATCCAGCTTATATTCATTGGATGAGCTGTGAACCTCAAAAGTTATTTTTGAGTCGAAAGATATTTATTTTAAAATTAATAATTGTATTATTTATAATATATTAAATATCACAACAAGTAAGAATTATTTTTTGAACGATTTTAATCCTACTATAATTCAATTATTTAAATAATACTTTATTTTTCGTTTTTCAATATATATTTAATGTATTTAACCATTTATTTATCATCATACATTTGATATATTCATGTCACTTGTATACTTTCATTAGCGTATGAATTTTCTATTATTAATTTTCAATTAATTTTTTTTAATGGAAAGAGGGTGGTACCTTCGAGATTTTATTAATATGTCATCACTTGTGGGAGAGGAATACCTTGTTACAAATGATATTAAAAAATCAATAAATGAAGAAGTACTACTTTCCTTACCGTGAAAGTAAATAATAAAAGGAAAGCAGTAAAAAGTGAGTACTACTTCCCATACAAAAAGCATAAGTGTGAGCAAAATTAAAAGTAAAAATAAAACACAAATACTTAAAACTCTAGTGCTGGGCAAATCATATCTATCACTTTGAACAAGCGCCCTGATATGTCGTGGTAGTTTGGTTGGCCCATATTTCTGGTATCTACGATGATGACAACCCTCTGTAGCAAATGTATCTGCAACTTGGTTCCTCTCTCTAAAGATGTGGAAAATCATATCTCTGTCAAAGGAAACAATATCTGCAATCTGTCTGAGTATCCCTTGGATAGGCCACGGTCCACCACCTCTTATGATGCAGTGAATGGCCACAGTAAGTCTGCATCAACCCAAATATCTGACAAACCAAGATCTCTAGCCAGTAGTATCCCATCACGAATAGCCCTAAGTTTCGCCTCTAATATCATACACTGTCCATATGAAGTTGAGAAAGCCCTGATACATTTTCCTGCGTAGTCCCTGATGATGTCTCCACCATTCATAAATCCATCATTGACACAACAATCAGGATTGATCTTGACAGATTCAAATGATGGAGTGCGCCACCAAACAATAATAGGGGAGGAGATGGGGAATAATCAAAGAAATACCAAAAAGTATAGCAAGTTACATGTCATTTCGCCATGTAATGGTGGAATAGTCCACCAATATGGAGGAAGGATACCATACGGTAAACTGTCTAAATAATACGTCTCAAACTCATACATATGTTCCTATGCTTTGCATTATTCCTCTCAGTCTAAAGAAATTGAAAGATCAATAGAGAAATAGTGATGCAAATATGCCTGATCCTTGCAAACTGTCTAAAATACCTCTATCTCAAAAATCTATGTCTGACATTCTCTCATATACTCATGGTAATCTGAAATAAAGCCCCAAAAATATTGCCAAATGTGATATGAAATACCAGTAAAAATATGAGTGATGGTTTCAATATCTGAACAACATTGACATCGAGAAGCCAACTGACTGCTTATCTTACTCTGGATAATGACATCAACTGGTATTAAGTCCATCATAATCTCAATAGAAGAAAGAAACGGTAGGAGGTATGATAGAGCTCAACAGTAGGCGAAATGAATCCTACACTGACCTACTAGAGCGGACCAGTTGCCATGTTGATTTAATAGTAAATCTACCATCTGATGTGGCACTCCAGAAAATGCGATCTGATACATCAAAACATAGTGGAATGGCTGCAATCTGCTCTGCCATAACTGATGGAAGGGCATGTAGTAATCGCCTAAAATCTCATTTAGTCTCCTCGAAAAAATCCTGCACCCTAACAAACGTGTGCTGTCTGTGTGGAAAAATGGATGTCAATGTAGAATCGTTCATCCAACAATCATTATTCATATTCATATATGTATGCTAATTAACATCCAGTTTTACTTTATTGAAAATTAAATAAATGATTTAATATTTATTGTCACGTATATATTACATGATATTAATTCTAAATTAATTAACATTAACACATATTCAATTATCATTTTTACAACACTTATAAAATATTTCTTAATAAAGTGCAATGCAAGTTCAAAATTGTCTAGTCACCGTCAAATGTGCACACACACCAAGAAGATGAACAAGTCACTTATAAGTAGCTAATTTTCTTACGATTCCCCGACTCATTCGTAGTAGAACCGTCGAAGGAAATATAGCCCATGTTTGAGCCCCATTTTTTTCTCTAAAAAAAAATAAATTTTCTAAACTCATTTTTATTCACACATTCTCTCAATAAAATAATTTTACACATAAATTCAAAATTTTCCATACTTTTTAACCACATGTTCTCCAAGAAATCATCATTACAACATTCCTATTTTTACAAAAAAATGGGGCTCACGTGCGTTATATCCAAGATGGCAAAAGTTCTCACGAGGCCTTGGGCAGATGGGAACTTTCTAATATAAAAATTGGCGTAGTATAGGCTATAAGCTATTAACCTCGCATGAATATCGATGGATCTTCGAAAATGGCTGGAGGAACGCTTCCTGCTGTCCATACTGTTTGCATCAATATTACTGGTGCTTGGGTTACAGTTTTTCTCACACAAGAACTTCAATAAACGAAATCTCAAAAAGCCCCCAAGCCCTTCAAAACTTCCCATCATTGGCAACCTTCATCAACTTGGCAACATGCCACACCTCTCTCTTTACGATCTATCAAAGAAATTTGGCCCCATCATTAGCTTACAACTTGGTCAGATCCCAACTGTAGTGATTTCATCAGCAAGAATGGCGAAGGAAGCAATCAAAGACCATGATCTTGCACTTTCAAGCAGACCCCAGATATTTTCTGCCAAACATCTTTTCTATAACTGCACCGATATCGCCTTTTCTCCATATAGTGCTTACTGGAGGCATATAAGAAAAATCTCCATATTAGAGCTACTAAGCGTGAAGAGAGTCCAATCCTATGGCTTTATACGAGAAGAAGAAGTTGCTCGTCTGATTCAGCGTATTTCAGAATCATACCCTGGTACCACCAACTTATCCAAGATGCTCGCACTCTATGCAAATGATGTTCTTTGTCGTGTAGTATTTGGTAGAGATTTCTCAGAAGGGGGAGAGTTTGATCGGCATGGATTCCAAAAAATGCTCGAGGAATATCAAGAATTACTCGGTGGATTTGGCATCGGTGACTTCTTCCCTTCTATAGAATTTATGCACACATTGACCGGAACAAAATCACGACTTGTACACACTTTTAGACGCTTCGACCAGTTTTTTGACGAGGTGATTAAGGATCATCTAAGCCACAATAACAAAAAAGATCACAAAGACTTTGTGGATGTCTTACTTGAAGTACAGAAGGATGAAGATGTTGAAACGCCTCTCACCATGGATAATGTTAAAGCAATCCTCTTGGTCAGTGACTACATTTTATGCTTCTTACAAATCTGCATAGTTAAGCTTGTGCAGGCATTCTTTGACTCGATTTTATTTATCACTGCAGGACATGTTTGCAGCGGGAACTGATACATCCTTCATTACCTTGGACTGGGGAATGACAGAGCTCTTGATGAACCCAAGAATACTGGAAAAGGCACAAGCTGAGGTAAGAAGCATAGTCGGGGAAAGGAGATTTGTATCAGAAAGTGATTTGCCTCAGTTGCACTATATGAAAGCTGTTGTTAAAGAAATCTTCCGATTGCATCCTCCTGCACCGGTACTCCTTCCACGAGAATCCATGGAAGAGATTACCCTTGGCGGGTATACTATTCCTGAAAAAACAAGGATTTTCATCAATGCTTGGGCAATAGGCAGGGACCCTGAATCATGGCAAAATCCGGGTCTGTTTGAACCAGAAAGATTCATGGGTAGCAATATTGATTACAAGGGGCAAGATTTTGAGCTAATACCTTTTGGTACAGGCAGACGAAGCTGTCCAGCTATTGCATTTAGTGCTGCAACTGTTGAGCTTGCTTTGGCACAACTCCTTCACAGCTTTGATTGGAAGCTTCCAACTGGTGTTCAAGTTGAGGATCTCGATATGACAGAAGTTTTCGGCATTACCATGCATAGGTTATCCCCTTTAATTACAGTGGCCAAACCATACTCTTCTGAGATCATGACCTCACAACTTTAAAGAAAGATGAATAGCAATAAAGGCGAACAATAAAAATTTCTGTCAGCGGTTTTCATGTTGTAGATGATAAGAACAATCTCGTATGTGAGGAGAAACTCCGATGTTGTTAAGATGATTGTCTTTATACATTATGTCAAAAGTCGGAAGAGAAGAACACGAGATTAAAAACCGAGTCCAAAATTTAAACATACTCATGACTACATTTTCACTACCCAAAATTATGGAGAATTCCTTTCCCTGAAAGAAAAATATGAATAAATAATGACATTTTGCTACAGAGAAGCATCACGAAAGAGCCAAAAACTAGAACCGAAGTGGAAATGAGCATTAATAATCACACTCATACTAGAATTCAACTACTGCTTGACATAAAATCAACAATTAAGGGCAGAACATTGCGTAAAATTGAGGCACGGGATAAATTCTATTAATTTTTGAGTGTGCTAACATGAATTAATCCACCAAGGAAAACATACACTTGAAAAACAAGATTAATTGCACGATTGAGATTCGAAGCAGAAGATACTACTTCTCAATGCCTTCTCTTTTACACTAACGGTCCATTTGATTGTAAGAGTGGAATTTGAGTGGAAAGAAAATGAATTCCAGGTAATTGAATTGCCTAGAATTGTTTTCTTGATAATTGTCAATTAATTGTGCTTTATTGATATAATTTCTCACCTATTTTCTATCTTTTGGTGTTCGTTTGGCTTTGTTTTAATGAAAATTATCAATTTAAAGGATAATCTTTTTTACAACTGTGGATAGGGTTGGACAAAACTTTCAAACCAAACTGAACCGAACCGAGCGGTTCTTCATAAGTTAAATACCCGAACAGATATCTGAATCGAGAACCAATGGATTTTGGTCGATTCTCGGTTCTAGACCCAGAAGCGAATAACCGAATCTAAATAATTTTTTAAATTTTTTATATTGAATTAATTTAATTATTTTAAATTTTTCTAAACAAATTAGCAAATTAATTAAATAAACCAGCCAAGTCAATGCCTAGCTAGCCCAACCCAACCTAATTTCTAAATTCAAATTTTATTTTAATCTTTTGGTCCAATTATTAATTTTTTTTAGCTCAATATTTGGGCTTTATCCTTCCCTTTTGGCCCAACATTTAGGCTGCTTGAAGCAAATGAATTATTGATATGGATCAACGATATTTTAATATTAATATCTATTTTTTCGTATTTGTATACATTGAATTAATCTTATTGAACAGCTTATTATTTATATGTTTTTAAATTGAACTATGTTAATTTGTAAAAGTTACGAATGAACATGTCATTATTTGTATTTATATAGTATTGTTGTAAATGTTAAAAAAATTAATTAGGGTACGAAACCGAAACCAGACAATTCCATAATTATATTTGAACCTGATAGTTCCATTTATTAAATACCCCGAAAGTTTTGGGTCTTTTCGGTTCTGAAGAGAACCAAAGAGACCCATGTCCAGCCTTAACTGTGGATAGATTTTGTATCTATTGCAAAAAA
>CAIGRO010215545.1:0-24869 GCA_903798355.1 Fraxinus baroniana | reverse complement strand
GTCTGAGCGAATTGGTTTGGAAAACAATACTCTCTTTGGATAGCAAAGATCCAAAGTATGACAAATGGTCGTCCAACTGGGAAGGACCATATAGAGTAAAAAGCGTATTGCCTAATGAGGCTTACCACTTGGAGGATTTAGACGGTACTAGGCATATCAGATTTATTAATGGTAAGTACTTAAAGAAATATGTTCCTTCATTATGGAAAAGTGAATAACTAAAGGCATACGTAGTACGATTGCGTTGAGCGATTGTAAATGAATAAACTGGGTGATTACGTTCAAAATAAGCCAGAAAACAAAATACGTTGAAAATGAGATTCTTCATTACCACATATTCCTTACATAAGCCACAAATTACAATAAGTTTCTTTTGTCCTTTACTGACTACAACAAGAAGATCATAGTCATGTTACTATACTATTTCGTACAAGAATTGAGAGACAAAATAGTCAAAAATACAATTAGCCGCAATTTGAAGCAGGCTATGAATTTTTTCTCGAACATTTGCGATAGAAAGAGTGAAATCGGTGCAGTCCTGTTCCCTAGTCGACGACCGAGTAAGAGGGTGAACTGTCCCCGCTCACCTTCCTAAATACATTGCTGCAATGGCAGGCGAGGAGGTTGAGAAACACGCTCAACAAGTAAAATGGCCCGCAAAGCACTTCAAAAATTGTCTTCCATCATTGAACTCTTTATAGAGAACATAGATGGGAAAAACTTTGCATCTGGCCAAAAAATATTTCCTATATCTCCCATACCAAAGGTGATATCAGAGTAAGTGACGAAAGGGACGGATCAAGTAATCCATTTCTACGAAAAGTGAAAGTGTTGGACAAGTGTTGAAGTGCCAAACGATGGCGAAGATTAGGATTGCAGAAAATTAGTTTTGAAGAGAAAGAATGGAGATGAGTATGATAAATGTAAATGAAAAATGTATACACCTTTATAGAAGCACGAAGGTGAAAAGATGGAATATGAACTACCAATAATTGAAATCAAAATGGCCAAAAGTCTTTCGAAAGAAAGATGGGAATACCAAGGGAGAATGTGCATAAATATTAGCTTAAAGCAATTACTTGAGGAATTGACGATTAAGGATTAAACGTCAATTAATACACGAAAAAGGCAAAATAATTGTTCATTAATAATGATGAATGATATTACAGTTAAGATTGACAACAATAGTCGACGCAAAGTTATAAAAGGAAAGTTAAAACATTGAGTGTTTTAATTACAATTCGCCCCAAGCTGAACGTATCTTCTCCCTAAGCTTTCCCCATTCTTCACTCTATTGAGAAGAAACGATGTTCAACTCACTCACCAGATCATCATCAACCTCCAGTTTGTCATACTGCTTAACTAAAGACTTAGTTTAGTCAATTCCTTGGGAAGCATTACGTCTCTTAGCAGCTATTCTCGCCCTACAGTCATCCATCTTTGCTTTCAGCCAAACTTAACATCAGAGAATCTTCAACCATAATTTTAGAGGAGATATCGGTCAATTCAGCATTGGCTTTATCAATCTCTCGAAGCAAGGACTCTTTCTCAGATACAGTATGAAGATACTGAACACTCTTGGCCTTCAATTCTACATTCTTAGCCAGCAAAGAGAGGATGTCAGCGTGAAAGACCTTCAACGTTACTCTACAATGACCAGAAATGTTGAGCGATGGAAGTGAAAGTACTTGCAATAATTTTGCACCCAACGTCTCAAACTTGTTCTTCTGTTTAGTAGTACTGGCATGGCCAACATCTATGTCCATGAAGAAGATATACTCCAGCAATGACTGTTTGAGAGACTTCATGTGCTCATCTGAAAGAACAAAAGATGATGCAGAAGGATGACTGGTTGAAGTGGGGCAAGATGTTTTTACGCGTTCCTAGGAAGTGAACAAGTCTTGGATAGAGCATAAAATATCGTCAGCTCCCTGCAAAGAGAGATGCCAATGTTGAGGATTTTCGCTACAATAAACGAAGTAAAGATAAAAGTAAAGCAAAAAGGAACCTCATCAGCAACGTTAAAGAGTCCAGGCACATCACCAGCCTTCTCAACCACTTGTGGGGATTTCTCCTTATTTGGGCGAGAAGACTCTGCTACACTAGGCAAGTCTATAGGAACCTCTGCGCAATTCAAGAAGCGATGAATCAATAGCCAGTAGTACAAGAAAGGGCAAAATATCAAAGTGAACATTACCTTCTGGTTCAACAGTTGGGGGGTTGACACCCTGGGGAGGAGATGACCTTTCTACTGGTTGTGATGAGGATTCTGGGATTAGGGATTCCTCTGCAAGCACAATCCCTTCATCTTCTGCTTTGGATGGAAACAGTTTCAACAAGATGCAATGAAACAGAGGCTGCTAAAACCAAAGACTTCGGGGGAAAAGCCGAACTCTTCTAGAAAGTCTGTAGGAGGCGATGAAACAGAGGCTGTTAAAACTAAAGCTTTCGGGGGAGAATCCGAACTCTTCTGGAACATCCAAGTAAGTCATTAATACATGAAAGGATGTGTCTTATGAATTAAATAGACTCAGTTACCTTTCTCCTAAGGATAAGGGGAGCATTATCATCATCATCATCATCCTGCAAAATTATAGAGGCTGAGGCTGACCGTTTACGACTGGAGGCACCTTTGGAGGTAGCAGCCTTTGGAGCTGGAGAAGTAGATGGAAGAATAGGGCATTTGGTACAAGCAGGTGACGTAGGAACCTTACTGGATAAAGGGACAGCAAGAATAGGAGAAATGGAAAGAGTATTCGGTTTATCCAGCAGGTGGAAGGCATGGTTTGCATTAGCCGAGAACAATCTGCGCTTCACAAAAGGCCATAATTGGTCGAAAAGAGGATGTGTGATAGCAGTGGGGTTAAAAGGAGCATAGGCAAAGCCTTTAGCTAGGAGTTTATTACGGGTATCAATGGCTTATGCCTCAGTTTTATTGATAGTATGAAAATGCTCTAATAAATTATTGGAATAGCAAGGAGGAACATGCCACATTTGGCCAAAACCAAGCGACGACCAAAGAATTAGGGTGCATATATCTCAACCCCTGTCTTGGCATTTGTTCCTACAACAATGTCATGAAACAACTCTCTTCCTACCAAAAATTGAACCCAAACAAGCATAAATGTGTCTGTTTCGGCTAGAGTAGAGGGAGGCTGTACATAAGGAGGAATTTGTTGAGGAAAAAAAGGGAAAAATGAAGAAGTCGAATTCAAAGTATAAAATAATGTAAAAACGTCCCTACTAGACATATTAACAGGGCTTAGTTGGTGAATAAATAGCCCATAGCAATTAACCTCACGAGGAAGAGAAGGCGGAATGCCAAGTTACGGGAAATAAGCTCTCAACCACAATTGAGCGAGCCACAGAGGCTCACTGGCAGTGGGAGATGCATTATTCTTTAGTTGGAATTGAAGTGAGGCCATACCTCTATAAAGGGCAGCCAGAAAGAAAGAACATAAATTCAAAGATCAACCTCGAGCTAATTCATAAGATAAAGGTAGATAACTCATAGAAGGCTTCAGGCTGGGGACGCAAATGATATATTTACAGAGCCAAACTTGAAGAAAGGCGACACGCTCAGCATGGCTAGGCTCAGAGATGGGAGTATTATAAAGTCCTTACATGCTTGAATAGGACTCAGTAATCCTCTTGTCAAATTTTGGGGTGACATCAGAAATTAAGATACTAGACAAGATAGTGTCGTCTAGGGGTGAAAGATTCAATAAAGCCACAACATCCCTTACAGTAATGGACATGGGGCCAAGAGGGAAAACAAATGTATTGTACTCAAAAGACCAAAAACTCAGCGTGATTGAAAAAAGCACTGGGTCATATATTGGGGAGAAAAGGGTAATTTCCAATAGGTCTAGAATCCTAGCACGTTCAAAAGTTAATTTGGTGGGACCATGATCCACCATACTTGCATGCCATCTACATCATTGAACGATGGACCCAAATAGAACTTGTTAAGGTCAGCATTTGCTTGTAAAAGAAAAGTTGGATTCACGTACGGCTTCGTAAGAAGAGTTTGGAAATCTTAGAAACTAAAAGTGTGATCAGAATGAGTTTGTGAAGTCGCTATCGAATGTAGAGTACAAGTCGTTTTTGGAGTTTGATTGAGTTTGGTTGAGGAATNTAAGGTCAGCATTTGCTTGTAAAAGAAAAGTTGGATTCACGTACGGCTTCGTAAGAAGAGTTTGGAAATCTTAGAAACTAAAAGTGTGATCAGAATGAGTTTGTGAAGTCGCTATCGAATGTAGAGTACAAGTCGTTTTTGGAGTTTGATTGAGTTTGGTTGAGGAATGTAGCAAAGGAGCAAGAAGATGGATTGTGAAATGGCGAGGAAGAAGCATAAAATATAGCAACGTGATTCAAGAACAATGAAATGGCGTGTCCGTTGAGCTTATAAGGGTTTGTAACGTTGCATTCCTTCAGGCAATAGAAGTATGTGATTATTGGAATTCTTGGAAATTTCAAATGTTGTAGGAAAAATACAAAGTGAATATGTCAAAAATTAATAATCGGTATTAATTCTGTCATATTGGGGGGTAATTGTTAACACCCTAAAAATGCAGCCCAAGATTAATGGCCCAAGGTGAGACACCCAATTGGAAAGTTCAAGATAAAGGCCTAGGAAGAACCATTGATGAATATAATAGAAGCCTAAGATCAAGGAGGTATTATCGTCCAAACTTGCAAGACGCCCAGAGGCTAAACGAATGGAGGGTCATATGATCGCCTAGAGCGACGATCCTATTATCACCTAAACCTTCAAGTCACCCAAGGTTGAGCACACCTAAGGCATTATGGTCATCCAATCCAGCAGTTATGGAAGCAGTTATTAGACAAATTCGACATGCCCCACGATTCATGGATGAGCAGTTAAAAGGCAAGAGTAATGGCAATGGTTATGAGATAACTTCTCCCCAACAAGTCAGTCATTATGAAGAAAGTGGATAAATTACGAAGTAATTGAACAATTTCGAGCAGTTTTATCACTCAACAGTCACTAAGGGAATAGAAAAGGAAATGAAGACATTGAAGAAAAGGACCCCGACTAAAAAACTCTCAACAGAGAATATGTAATTTCAATTTCTTAGTTTAACTTTAAAATTCTTCTTTCAGTACTCGTGTGCTTGTGCTCCTTGGAGGCATTTTGTTTTCGATTGTACATTTTCGTCAATAAATACACCCCTTTTCGGAACTGTCTCAAGAGGTCTGTTCCTTACACAATCGTTTGATCTTTTTATTTGTTAGCGAACAAAAAACACGCGAAACGGGAAAATATGCAAATTGTATACCCACAACGAAGGTCTCGCGTGAACTTTAAGATTTTCTATCGTGCAAAAGCTACCTATGAACGTAATTAGTGTAATAACGTCCGAACATGGCTGCCCGTTAGGGGCCAAACTGTCCCAAAACTTCCAATTTCTAACTTATTGGTCCTAAATTTCTGATTTTTTTTATCAATTGAGTCCTCAAATAAATCATACTTTTTCAATAAAGTTGCTCACTAATTTATCTAAATCCCGATTTTTTTTTCTGCCTTTGCAATTAAATAAATTCTAGAATAACGTGAATTTTCGAGATGTTATTATTACCGTGTTTCCGTATGAATTTAACTTAATTGTCTAACTCGACCATTTTCTTCGTAGATGTGAATAAATTAACTAGTATTGCAAATATTCAAAAAGAAATATGTTCTCATTACTAAAGAAAATGTCTCTCTTAATTTTCCACATCAACAAATTCTAACAAAGTGAAGTAAAACTCTGTAAATTAATTTGTTTTAGAGTTTGACTTCCATCGATTAAAAGAACAAACTGGCAGCAATTAACTTCTATACCTAAATTTTAACCCTGGTTTGGGCTTCTTCAATAGAGCCCAAGGCAGGAGAAGTCCCTGTCGTTTTAACCTTAGTAACCCTCCAATTTGAAGATAATTACTCATCAGTGCCCATTATCATAAAATCATAAAAGAATCCCATCAATGCTAAATGATGTTGAATGGTTAAATGGGATTTTATTTTTATTTTTTTCCCTCCGGAACGCTTTGAATATGGGCCAAGTCCATTTTTGTAGCAGTCCATTTTTGTTACTTTGGTTCCAAGTTGCCTACTTTCTCCTTGGCAAAGGTTCCAAGCTATCTAAATTCTTGTCCCTTCGACGTGAGAATTAGTAATTTTTTAGATGACTATATATAGGTATTTATTAAGGATACATGTGTCAAAATATCTACGAGTAGTGGAATGAAATATGATGGGATGTGGTGAAAAGCCTAACGAGTGATGAGGAAATCACTAGAGACTGTACCTGTGAAAATATAAGGTTGGCTTTAACCATGGCAGGGCCGACATGTTCTTGTGATCACCCCATGGGATGGGGACAATCAGATCGTGGACATACCCACGGGCTGGCCGAGGGACTAGCCCATTTATTTTTATGCTGGTCGAGCTCGATCAGTTGCGCGCTGGTCAGCAGTTACCGGCTATTGCTGGTCATTGGAACCAGTTTTTGTTAGTTATTGACCAGCACTAAGGGTCCGTTTGATTGCAATGGTGGAAAATGGGTGGAAAGAAAATGAATTTTAGGAAAAGTAATTGTCTAGAAATTGTTTTTTAGAGAATTGTTAATTTAATGTGTTATGTATAATTTTCCACTTGGAAATTTTTTAAATTTTGTGTTCGTTTGATTTTGTTTTACATGGAAATTGTCCATTAAAGTGATAGTTTTTTCCACAATTGGTTGTAAAATTTGTTTCCATTGGCAAAAAGTAAGAAAAAAAAAAAACGAAAATTTTTTCCTAAAAAAGTCATTTTTTTCATCAAAATTTAGTGTTCGTTTGACTTTGTTTTATATGAAAATTGTCCATTAAAGTGAATTTTTTTTTACAACTAGTTATGAAATTTGTTTTCATTACAAATAAGAAAAAAAGCAGCCTAGAAAAGCTTTTCCCACCACCAAATTTGAGGAAAATAGGGGTGGGGGGGGGGGGAAATTTTAAGCCAAAATCAAGAAAATGGAATTTATTTTCCTAGTTCTAGGGAAAATATACCCAATCAAACTAAAAATCTCTCCAACAAAATCAACACGAAATGCCCATATTGTTCTTCCTTCAGTTTCTACCTCCAAACATGTTCTACATAAAAAGGTCAATATGAATTGCTAGAAACTGCTTATGGATTTGGCTTTAACACCGCAACAACCCCACTTTATAATGCAAGAGTCTCCAGGTATAGCTATTAGCATAGACTTGAGAATTCCAGTAGAAGGTTTTACTATTTCTACGTCAGAATTTGGATCTCCATTGGTTGGACAGCGCTGTATAAAATGCACAAACGAACAAATTTTTTTATTTTAACAAGTACTTTACTTATCTACCAACTTCAGTGGACAGCTCTACTCTGAGTGAACTAACAATGGGGATAAGAATATATGAGCTAGAAATATGTCTTGGCAATCAGAAAGATATTTTTGAGGAAATTTGAAGAAACATCGCTCCTTCGAAAGTAATTGACATGTGCCAAAAAGGTACCTGGATAAATTAGGAAAATAGGGGTGGAGAGAAAATATTTTCCCTATAAAATATTGGCAATCAACAAGCCAAAATCAAGAAAATAGAATTTGTTTTTCAAGTTCTAGCGAAAATATGCCCCATCAAACATGGCATAAGTGAATTGCTGGTTTTAGATCGACAATTTGGTAGTGACAAGCATGGTGCTGATTTTGGGGGTAGTCGGGTTTTTCATAAGGTCGGTACCATTGACCACTTCTACCAAGGTTTATTATCGGGGTGACCAGTTAAAAAAAAACGGTCTGAAAATAAACGTATAAAAATAATGCGCTTTTGAACATCTTTAATAATTTTTAGAAAAGGAGTAGCCATGAAAATTGTATGTGACAATTATTAAATATTAATCATTTTAAATTTTTTGAAAAAGATAGAATGTCTAGTACACATTATTAATTATAATTATAATTATAATAAATCTACTGTTATCTTCTTCTTTTCCTTTGAAACGGTACATTATTTTTTAATTTATTGTCGAACATAACTGCATATGTTTTAAATGATTTATTTTCTCCTAATTTTATATTATTAAATTCTTTTCTTAAACCTCATATTTGTGGCTTGCTGCTTGAAGCAACATATTAGATGGAATTATAAAAAAATATTGAAAACATGCTTAGAATAAAGGTAGGTGTAATTACCTCAATTTAATCCAATCAGTGTATGGAATTACAAGAATATCTGGTGATGAATCGGAGTTGAGGTTGGTGTGTCTTGTCATATTGAATTTTGTGGTTTGTGGTGATCGTACATATTCTATTTAAAAGTTAAATTATGGGTCCATCCTTCCACGTGATAAAAGCTATTACTCATATATCAAGGTTAGTGCTATTAAACCTATATTTTGCTCTTATTTTATTTTTATTTTTTTTTTAAAAAACACATTTTTTCAAAAGTCATTTTCAATCGTACATTCTACCATAAAATAATTTTACATGTAAATCGAAAAAAAATTCTTTTTTTTTAATCACACATTCTTCAAAAAGTCACGATCTCAAAATACATTTTCTTAGCAAAATGGGATTCAAACGGGGCTAATTATCATATGTGATATCTAACGTGGCATAAAGTCATTTACTACATCCACATGTCATGTAGGATAACTGAAATCACTGACTATGAATAATGTTACTGTTATATCAATCATATAAAGTCATTTACTTCGCCCACATGTAAATATTCAATCTCAACATAAAATTACCATTTACCAACATTTCACGACTTTGTACCCTTGAAGCAACACCGTTTTTCATCAAAAAATTATAATATAATAATATGAAGTGCATATTTTGAGAAGTGATTAAATTATAATTTAAAACCGATTGAATTTATTTCTTGCATATTATACATAGACGATTATACGAATGTGATTTAGTCCATTCTTTCGTAATTGGTCGTTAAATCAGTATAAGAGCTTGTTTGGTTTGAATTTTTCAATTCTTATCGATCTCATGGACTTAGAGCCTGTCTGGTTTGAATTTTATAATTTTACAGTAAATCAATTCTCATTTTTCAATCACATATTCTTCAATAAAATAATATTTTACATCACATCAATACTTTTTTCTTCTTTTCAACCACACATTTCCCATCATATCACTATTCAAAATCAATTTTACCTCCAAAAAATCTAAATCAAACAAGCTCTAAATGATATAATTAAATGAGTATAAATGATGTATCAATTGACAAAACGTGTTAATGGAATAAAGCTAGTGTATACAAAAATGATTAGACAAACACGAGTCCATCTTTTGTGAATCGTAGTTAAATGAGTATAAATGATGCATCAATTGCCAAAACGTGTTAATAGAATAAAGTTAAGGATGATTATATTATCACTACAATAATTATTTAGCACACCACAATTTTCTTATTTACTTAAATAATCATAAGTAAAATGACATAAACATCCTATCTATTATCCACGCATATATTTATTCATTCCATTACAATCATCCGTACACCACAAAAGATATATATAACTCCAATTTAAAAATACAAATGCAAAGTTCATACATTAAAAGATTCAAACCACAACAATTATGTTTTATCTCGATTATGATATGCATAAATTCTTGAAATGCAATTAAGGAAAAGTATTAACCAAAACTAATAACCAAATCAAATACCATGACAAATAGAATACAAAGCCGGATGAATTCGCTACCAGCTCCATTCAAGTCAACGACAAGGCCCAGATATCAAACACTACCGGCCGAGAAAGATATTACCCTATGTTGCCGCTCCTCCTTTCCTGACTCCAATTGTTTAATGTGCATTATGCTATTTTTTCCTTTTAGCCAATGGGGTAGGGGTGGGATGGTAGGGGTGTCAATTCTTGGGAGAATTGGTGTAGAGTGGAAAGGAGGGAAACGTACAACACATTTTTTATTTTTTTAATTTAGTTAGGAAAAATTAAAATGGGTGGAGTCGTGGTGCAAGAAATAATATTTGTGGTCACAATATACTTATCCTTTTTAGTTATTTTTGGATTAGGTCTATAATTGTAAATTTTTTGTGGTGTATATATTAAAAACATGTTTTAATTATAGTGTGATTATAATGTGGTGTAGGAAATAAAATTTGTTGTGATAATATAATTACCCTAAAGTTAATGTATGCATAAATGAATGGATAAACATGAGTCCATTGTTTTGTATTTGGTATTTAAATTACTATAAATAATATATTTGAAACGATTCAACCTTTATGTCAACTCTGGAAGAGTTTAAACTCATTTTATCCTTTACAAATTTTTGTCGCGCTCCCAAGATTCAAATCCAAGAAATTTGTCTTACAAGAGACTTAAGTTGCATTGGGCCCATAAAGTAAAGACTTGGACATAGAGGCCACATTGTCAGGATTCAACTTAAATATATTATAATGTAGAAGTCTTGAGTTCGAATCCTGCTGTGAGGGGGGTAAGAGTGCAGATGTAATCCCAAAGCAGATAGTGCGTATAATATAATAGTTAGGACATGAGGTCGAGGTTGTTGTAAAAAATATGCAAGTTTTTTGTAACGACTAGATCTTTATGTCCAAGTTGTTCAATTCAGTACTGTTTGTTTTTGGAAAGTTTAAGCTTATCTTACCCCTCACACTGTTCAATTGGTACCTGAATTCAACTTAAATATCTTATTAGGCATGAGTTCAAATCCTAGAGAGTTAACGGAAATTTGTAAAAACTAAGATGAGTCTAGGTATAGAATGAAGCTAATGTTTACATAAATGTTTGGACAAACATGAGTTCATTCTTTGTAATTGCTTGTAAAATGAGTATGAATGATGTATCAAATTGAATTGATGAAACTTGTTGACATACTAAAAGTGTAGCCCAAATTAAATAGCCTAAAGAATGAAGCTCAGTAGGAGAGTCCAGAATAAAAGCCCAAATAGGATCGTTGATGGATGCAGTGGAAGCCCACAAACACCCTAACATCATCGCCTAATCTTGCAAGACGCTCAGAACTTGAATGAATATAACACCTTACAATCGCCCAGAGCGATGACCTCATTCTCACCCAAACCTTCAAATCGCTCAGAGTTTTAACGAACATAGAACGTTATGGCTATCGAGGATGATGGTTATTGAAGCAGTTATTGAGCAATCTTATCACATCCCACGATTCAAGAAGCCCAGTTGAAGACGGTTGAATGACAAAGATTAATGACATTAGTTAGAGACAGCAGTTCCACGACCATTCAGCCACCATAAAGAAAGCGAGTAGTTATAGAGCAATCAAATCGTTTCCAAGCAGTTTGTCATGAAGAAGTCATTAAAGGAGTATAAAAAGAGAGAGACGACTTAGAAAAAGAAAAAAAAAGATCAAACACTCTCAAACAGAGAATATGTAATTTTTATTATCTTTACTTTCACTGCATTTAAACATTCAACTGTTCTGTGTGCTTGCACCCTTTGAAGGCATTTTGTTATTTCGTCTATTGTGAATCTTTCAATAAAACACCATTTTTTGGGACTTTGTCTCAAGAGGTTTGTCCCTTATATAATCATCTGAGTTTTTCTTTAATTGTTAGCGAGACCCGACTTTCCGCGCGAAACAAAACTTGTCAGCATGATAAATGATTGAACAAAGACAAGTACATTCTTTTGTAATTGGTAATTAAGTATAAATAACGTAATTAAACAACAGTTGTGTATCAATTGATAAACTTGTCAATATAATAATATATTGTACATAGGTTATTAAGAATTCAATAGATTAATTGTTATGCATACAATTTTAATTAGGGCGGACATCCCTTCATGGAGTGTGGTTACCTCAACTTTGAGTAGTATGGTTTTTTTTAGATCAACGGCCTTCAAAGTTAAGTTTTTTGGGGGTACCAACCTTAATATGTGAATTTGAATCTTCATGATGAAAATCGTCAATTTAAAGATTAAAATCGCTCGCAAATTTTATCGAAATTGAAGAAATTTTTTATATAGTTAGGCAAATTTCCCCACTAGTTGCAAGTCACGTGAAAACCGCGGAAGATTTTAACGTTAATTAATGGTTTTGTTCATTTGGGGAGCCCCATTTTTTTCATTTTCAAATAGATTGGATTTCCAAAATCTCACTTTTAAGATTTATATTTGATGATACAAAACCCGACCACGAACTTACGGGCCACCCAGTTGGGCCAAGCTGGTTGGCCCATGGGTCGAGTTCGAGGTCCACCTAGCGATACGAACCCCGATCATGACCCTCACGCACCAGCCCATGTCTTTTCCGCGTCCAACAACGAGGTCGAGATCGAGTCTTCACCTCTCCTCAATACGCCCCAACCACGCGCGATTATAGAGTCCTAGCTTGACTCTACCACTAAGCTTTTCAACTTACCATAAAACCACAATTTCTTTTAAGGTAACACAATCCTAGCGCAACACAAACATCTCCTAAAAAAGGACATTAAGTTCACCTAGGACTCAACCACCTGCCCCTATAAATACATGCTTCGCCTCCATCATTCAGGTACGCATTATTCACAGCATTTAGTCTCTAATTTCTTCCGGACATTAAACTGACTTAAGCATCGGAGGGGCAACGAGGACAAATCTCGACGCCTTTGTTTCAGGTATTGAAGATCGGATCACTGGGAGCTCATTCATCCGGGTCGGGTCAACCCAGGTACGGATTTTGGTAGCATCAATATTGTTGTAATATTGTTCCAATATATAATGATTAGTGATTTGGAGCGATCAAATATTTATGTGAGAATGTTAAGTGCGAAAATAATCGGAAGAGAAAAATGGAGAAAGCAGAAAATTGGCCTTTGTGATCGCCCTACCTTTCTTCTGGAAACTCGAGACAAAGTGTTTGTACTGGGTGACCGTCAATTCAAAATTTTGACTGTTGAGTTTGAATTTTCTAGTGACGTTTTAATTGTTTTCAAACCTCTTTTGCTTGATTTTGGCACCTTTTCATGTACGATGATTGGTGTTTTATATATATGGAAGATTTTCATATTGGAAAACATATCATTATTATCAAATCTATACATATCCAAATAAAATATCGACCTCATATTCTAATGTTGTCCTTCAAGATCTTATTTCGAGTTCATATTATTTGATTTTAATTTGTATTAAAGTTTGTTTACTCCTGAAAGTATTTGCCATTAAAGCTTTCAAGCATTCATCCCGATGGCGGCAAGTATCGTTTGAGGATAACAATTCATTATCGTGTTCAAACTTTTGTTGGTGGATTCAAAGCTTCATCATTTTGCACAACATGATGATCCATAGCCACTCTGTGAAGTTTGGGGATCCCAATCCTAATTTATCCCATTTTAGGCATGCTTATGATTTAATAGATGGTGGATTGGTCTGATGGCTAAAGTTACAAACTTTTTTTATTTTTATTTTTTTTATATTGAGCCAGATACGTACTCGATCTCCATTTATGTGGACTCAAGCTCGGACAAAAAAGAGAGTGGTTGTTGCAAGTGAACGAATTTGTCTTAATATGACAACTCAACTGATTCAACCTCTTCATGACTTGGTCGGGCTAGATCCGTTTGAAAACTCCATGATTATCACATTGATCAATTTAAAATAGCTAAGTCCATGTTAGGTGGTGATTCAAATCCAAATTTAAATTTAAATTAAATTGAACAATTAAATTCAATCACATATTTTATAAGATTAACAACTTTGTAATCACACAATATTCCATCGACTTTTATCAAAATATAATAAAAATTTGATTTTAATTCCCGTCAAATTGAAACACCCTACTTTCACCATTCCATACAGCCCCCACATTATTGCCACGTGGACCATTGTTCCCTACCACTCTTTACTTGACTACGCCAAATATTTCGAGAAAAATAGAGACTTCAATTCCTTTCAAAAATTACATAAACTTGAGGTTTATTTTTAATAAATCATTCCCACCTCTCCATTAATTGATACTTCGAGGCTTTACCAAAAATGAAAGAACAAAAATGGGATCTTATAAAAGATCCGCTACCAAACGAATATGTTTATTTTTCAAATAATTCATATCGTCAAGTGTACCAATTTCAAATTTCAATTCAATCAAATGATCGGAGGCAGACGAAGATTAGCCCTCAAGTGCAAAGGCAGAAGATAACTTGATTGGAAGACCCACCCGTTAACATTCAGACTTGTCATTTAAAAAAGATTTAATAATTTTATTATTGGACTCTAAATTCAGGAAATTCATAGCTTTTTCCCAATCTCCTTGATACTATCAAAAAGAGTCCTTGGCATACCCACGTGCTCGGATAGAAAGGTAGGGCCTCCACTCTCAACTATCTCTGAATTTTTTGTCAATTTCTCTCTAAATCAAGTCCATTTTAGTAGTGATAACAAAGAAATAGAGATGGGTCGGGATGGTATTATCGTCCCCTCCCTATCAAGGAATTTCACCTGCTAACCTTGCCAAAGGCGAGGATGCCCACTACCTCATTTGTTTTTTTTTATCAACTTTTTCTGTTTTTACATAACATGCTTCTAAGTTTGGCTTGCATGATATGATGATAAGACTTTATTTGGTAAACTTGTTTATTTATTCAAATTTTATAATAGAAAATGGGGTTTTTTTTTTTTTTTTTGGTAAATAACACTTAAAATATAAACGAGACGAGACCATGCCCTTGTCTCGATCTTGCATACCCGATTAGGCGGGAAATCACCATCCGTTCAAATGTGGTAAAGATTTTTTCCATTTCTAAGTCCAGGGTTTGTCTACTCCAACAAATCTCTAGAACTACCTTCTGTAAGTCGTTTAGGTGTACCATGAGCCAAAATTTTGCTATTCTAGACGTGACTCCCATTGGTTTGGTTGTGTGTAATATGATTTATTTGCTTGTTGGCTCTTCATCTTTTTAGTCCATCTACCATGACACTTTTAAGTAGTCTTTAATTTATTATTTCTTAAGATATTTTTTTTGCACTTTTGATTTGGACACAAGATTAATTTTGGTTGAAAGGAACACCATTATAAATATTGTCATAGTATTTAAAAAAATTAAATTATGATTTATTTCCTAAAAAATTATATGTTTTGCAACAATAACTCAATGAATACACGTATTAGAATATTTTTATTAATAAAGATTATTAAAAATTCGTTAATATTTTATATCACTTGATTAAGCATCCCTAATTTTTCTTTTCTAACTCTAAGCATTTATATTACATTATACTCTAGAAAATTAAGTAAGATTATCATAAAGCTAAAAATAAAATAAATTTGGCATCATTTGCTTAAAGTTTAGATTTTGTTCTAGTTCCTCTTTGCAGCTAATAATTCAGTTCAATTTTTAAATGAGAAATCTATTTTCATTAACAAAAAAAATGATTATGATGAAATCACTTCATACAGAAAATAAAAAGTTCAAATTTCTTTAAACAAAAATAATTTGTTTTCTCTAAATTTAAATAAAAAGAAAAGACAAATAACAGAACATATATTATTTTGTTTTTAGCATAGAAGAAACTGTAAAATGTGAAAGTTGTACTAACATGGAAGATTTATATAATTCTTAGATAAAATTAGGGTGGGATTTCTCAATCTTGGTGGCAATGGCTTCTCAGCCTTTAAAAATGAGGTTTTGACTCTCCAATATGTATAATGCTAAGATATTAGGTTCCCACGTGACAAATTCAACAATGTAGAAGTAAAATTTGCGCGCAATGTTGAAATTAAGGAAATATTAAGCGATGTACGTTTTTTCCTCCAACTTCAATTCACATAAGAGTCCTTTGAGATTTTATCATCCATATTGTCAGTTTCTGTCAAGGAAACATGCAATCTCACATTGTTAAATAGGTTGTAGAGTTTGAACCTCATTTTTGAAGGAATAATGTTATTAATCTCTAGTGCAGTGTGGTAATTGTCACATTATCCAATAAAATGAAATGTAGTGTGGCAATGATCATTCACCATATTGAGGGGCGATGAATTCCAGAAAAGAGAAAAATATTACAAATTTTGAAGGTTTTTTTTTATTATTATTATTATTTTATATACACATCAAGTTCATCTTTTTGTTATTACAAACAAGCAGATGTCAATAATTTTATTTTTAATTATGATAAATATATCATGCACATTTTTTAACACTTCCATAATTTGTAGAGCTGGACATGGTTCGGTTATCTTCAGAACCGAACAAGCCCAAAATTTTCGGGTATTTAATAAATGGAACCGTCGGGTCCAAATATAATTATGGAACCATTCGGGTTCGGTTCCATTCGGTTCGATTCCGTAACATAATTAATTTTTTTAACATTTACAGCAACACTACATAAATATAACTAATGACATTTCATTCGTAACTTTTAAAAATTAACGTAGCCCAATTTAAAAATATATAAATAACTAGCTGTCGAATAACATTAACTCAATGCATTAAAAACATATAAATAACAAGCTGTTCAATAAAATTAATTCAATATATACAATACCAAAAAGTAGATATTAATACTAAAATATCGGTGATCCATATCAATAATTCATTTGGAATGGATAAGGCTTTGGGCTAACAAGAATTTGATAATTGGCCAGAAAATTCAAACAAAAAAATTAAATTTACTTAATTAATTTACTAATTTGTTTAGAAAAAATTAAAATAATTTAATTAATTCAATATAAAAAATTTAAAAAATTATTTAGATTCGGTTCTTAGCCTAGAACCGAGAACCCAACCAAACATATCGGTTCTCCATTCAGATACCCGTTCGGGTATTTAATTTATGAAGAACTGCTTGATTCGATTCGGTTCAGGACTTTTGTCGTAATTTATATGGCTGTGTGGTAATTATCACATTATCCAATAAAATTGAAATGTAGTGTGGCAATGAACATTCACCATATTGACGGGTGATGAATTCCAGAAAAGAGAAAAATATAACAAATTTTGAAGGTTTTTTTTTTTTTTTACACATCAAGTTCATCTTATTGTTATTACAAAGCAGATGTCATAATTTTATTTTTAATTATGTTAAATATATCTTGCACATTTTTTAGCACTTCCATAATTTGTCAAATGTTGAGTGGCGGTGGGTGCTTGTCCCAAAAAGTATATAGCAACATTACTATACATAAGTTGACACTTATTCTCATATATAGAAACTTCAACATTAATAAACTTTTAATAGTAAATTAGTTGTCTCTTAAGAAATTGTTATTGCATATATGTCGTCATTCCACGCCATTTAATTTGTCAGCTCTTGCTCTAACAAGTGGCAATAAGATCCCAAGTATAGGTGCATGAAGGTGACTAGAGAAATATATACATAGACACACATATATTATAAGTTCCCCATGGATACATATATATTATTCTATGGATCGAATTTTTATCAAATTTTTAACTACACATTTTCTTAATTTTTATCAAAATTTACTAAAAGACTGATTTTTAGCTAAATCAAACAGGGTTTTAGTGTTTGTTTGGAATAGCTTAAAAAATTGCTTAAAAGTTGAGATAGAAGTCAATAATTAATTTTAATCACATATTTTATGAGACTCACAGTTCTGATCAACTTTGTAATCACACATTTCATCATTTTTTTTTATCAAAATTAATTAATATTTTTATCAAACAATCCCTTAATAAAAATGAAAGAGACTTGATATAATTAGTCACAACTAATTTCAACAACAACCAACTATATAGCTAGAGATGGGTAAAGTAGCGTAATCAGATGAGAAATATTTGCAGTGGTGCTGGTGAGTAAAATAAGTGGTTGCATCGTCAATTGTTGTGCTGAAATCATGATTAGGGTTAGAATTTAGGAGAATAAAAGTCATGATTATATTAAGACGATGGAATGACCTCATAACGGTATATGTACTCTAATTGTAGTGATGTTATTTTCGTTATTAATTACAGATCACAATCATATATGGCACTTGCCAAGTGGATAAATTTTGTTGGTAGAATTTTGCTAAGAGTACGCATGCTCAACACGTACAAATTAATGTTCATCAATATTTCAGAGTCGGGTAGCAGCACTAAGGTGGATTCAACGATAATTGTCATAATGGATTAATTGAAGAGACGGACCAATGGTTAAACGACAAATATAAGAATCAAGAAAAGGGAAATTTATGATTTCTTGGAAAATTAGGACAGCTTTAACCTGTTACAAACCATGATCGCAATAATTTCACCTAATAATTCGAAAGTTATGTTATTCTCTAACACAAGTACTATATTTATTCACTGTTGGAAACTATAAGTAATGGAAGGAATAAAAAAAATAAAAAAAATAAAGTAAAATAGAGAAAGCAATGGCAGAACTTTGTACTTTTTCTGTATTAACATTTTTAAAATGAAGGATTATGTATACAGCAAATAATTATGAAAAGGAATTAAGATTTTATACTAGCTAGTCAATCAAAATATTAATAATTTCAGGGTTGTAAATTTTACAAATATGTTAATATTTTTTAAATTATCAGTTAAAAAAGTTCTACTAAATTCATAATTAATTCAACTAAAAAGGTTTATTAAAATTTAAGTCAAAATCAACGGCTAATTTTACCCGCACGTTTCTCGTGATCCATGACTTTTCAATCATATATTTTGCGAATTTATTAAAATTCTTATTTTTTTTTTATATAAACGAAATGGGACTATAAGTCCAATTATTCAACTAAATGAGGTGGTTCCTGTAAAAAGGGCTAGAGTGATGTGGAAATGTTTGAGCAAACAATTGACATGCTAACTAATTTAAATGGAAAAGAAATCATAAAACGCTGGAAAAATTAGAGACAAGGGTAATGATTACATATTTGTAAAATTGATAAAGAAAATGAACTTTTTGCTATGTAACAAGATTAATGACAGGACTAATAACTACTTCAATTTTCAGAAAAAAAATCATTAATTTAATTACTCTCAATTTTTTCTTGTAATAAAATGATAATAATATTACACTAATGCATATAAACTTACGCGTTTATATACTTGAAGCGACAATAATATTTTCGATTCAACATTGAAAATCATGCATACAATCGAGTATTATTCCATGCGTGCTCTGCGCATTGCGTGTGCTCGTTAGTCATACGCAAAAATTTGTTATTTTTGAAAAAGACAAAGTTGCAACTCAAAAATTAAACCAAGTACTCATGAGTCTAATAATATTTAGAAATAAGTTGTTGCTACAATGAAAATGCACAAATTAAATAATTGTTGGTTTAAATAAATATTTAAAATTCTAGTAACAATGTTAGTCTCAATCCAAATTAAACTGCATATTTGGGAGGGGTCACACAATGTGACTTCCAAACAATGAAATACTGTCCAGGAAACTTGACCAGTCGAGAACATCTGGAGTTTAAGGAATTAAAAAAGATCAACATTATATCTTCGTTCTTGTCTTCTTCAGTGTTAGCTAGTATAGGTCAAAAACCTCGTCCTCGTAGGCTCCAATCAATCACAATGGGTGAAGATTCGCATTCGTACCAAATAGGCGAATCTTCACGATAACACAGTTTGCTCTCATTACTGGCGAGCAGTCCTTGCAAATTATATATTATTTCTAATATTTTCAAGTCACGCAATTCCTCATAGGAAACTAATACTTGTATCGTATGAGTACACATTTTGCTCTCATTACTGACGAGCAGTCTTTGCGTTGATATATACAGTTTCTAATATTTTCAAGTCATGCAATTCATCATAGGCAACTAATACCTGTATCGTATGAGTGTCATCATGTAGTGTCATACTTGTCATTAAAATTTAAATTTGCTTGACGTGTGTATGTCTAGTGATTCTAAATGTAACGCAAAATACCCCTTAAATCTTGTCTACATCTTTTACACCATCACGACTTTCTTCCATGAAAGCGCAAAGCCTACGACCCTATCTCAGATCGGTTGCACAACTGATGCAGGAGGGTTCGAGTGAAATGTTGAGTTGTTTGATAACACGTTAATGACTCTAAAGTATCACGAGTTGGCAGATCGACGCAAGGATGGCAAGTGATCACGTAATTTTGGTAATTGAGACGTATTTCGGTGATTTGGCCATAACTTTGGTTGCAGTTATCAGTATCGCGATTTTGACTCCAATCCGAAAAGCTTGTTTTGGTACCTATGTCGTGGTCAACAGCTTTGCTCGGTGTGTGTCGTTTTCGACCTCAAATTTCGCTATTTTACCTTCTGAATTGCTATGTTTAATTAAATTTTGCTATTTTTGGTAATATTTCGATTGCACGTTAGGAGATATTTTTAATCCTATTTGAGGCAGAATACTTATTTTATTCCGTATTTTAATTTGGCGGGATTTTTGGGATTTTGCCATTTTTGGTAAAATTCGGATTTTAGGCTATAAAGTCCAGCTTGTGGACTTGTTTTGAAGGTAGTTGAATAATATAAAGTTTATTTGGCGTGATTTTTTGAATTTTGTCTTTTTTGGTAATATTCGAATTTTTGACTATAAAGTCCGACTTGTTGACTTATTTTCATTATTGTTGGATATAATAAAGTTCTTAAACTTCAGAGACGTTTTCTCTGTGTTTTTTTCGGCTTTAATCTTGTGTTCTTCCCTATAAATTTGTTGGTAACATTAGCCTGCAGAATAATCACTATTCTGCTCGGCGTCAACAACTAATACAAGTGATGGCGGCAAAGAGAGATTCCTTTGAAGATAATAGTGTGGTGGTTTCAATAGAGCTTTTCTTTGAGATTTTTAAGGTCGACGGTCACAGTTTGGAGATGCCCTCCCCCACTCCCCTACCCAAGACTATAGGGAAACCTCTAACGTCTGAAGCGGGACCTACAATATGGTACCTATAATGGGGCCAACATTACCTCTAAATTTAGGTGGTTGGTTCTTCTGGAAGCCAAAGACCCCACATTGAAAGGGCACTTGCTATTTTACAAAAAATTTCATGCATTTTTGGACCCTTATTGTCCTACCACTTCATATAAAATCATCATTTTCCAACCCTTTTTTACGCACACCACAATTCCTTTACTTTGTTGTTATTGTCCTCTCTTTCCATCTTTTTGACAACGTTCCTCTCTCTTGGCCCTTTCTAACCTTATTCATCATCATAAAAGTGAGTTACATACTGATTTTAGTTTTAAATAAAGGCAGAGAGAGTAATTTTTGCACGTAGTACTCTCAACTACGTAGAATACCTAGTACTAGCTAGTGCATGATGTCAGAAGACATGAATTTATCTGTAAATGGTCAGTCCAAGGTGCCTCCTGGATTCCGTTTTCATCCTACTGAGGAGGAGCTTCTACAGTACTACTTGAGGAAGAAAGTAGCTCACCAGAAGATTGATCTTGATGTTATTCATGATGTCGATCTTAACAAGCTCGAGCCATGGGATATTCAAGGTAATTTAAGCCTACAAGATCTTAGATTCAAGTGCTATTCAATCTTCTCGTACCTGATACGCCATAACAGTTTATTTTCTCCTTAAACGAATTTGTTTTGAATGATATGCAGAGAAGTGTAAAATAGGATCTACGCCGCAGAATGATTGGTATTTCTTCAGCCACAAGGACAAAAAATACCCTACGGGGACTCGAACAAATCGCGCAACTGCTGCCGGATTCTGGAAGGCTACTGGTCGTGATAAAGTTATACACAGTAGTTTCCAAAGAATTGGAATGAGAAAGACACTGGTATTCTATAAAGGACGAGCTCCACATGGACAGAAATCAGATTGGATTATGCATGAGTATCGGCTCGAGGATGACACTCATGACCCCAACGTATGCCTTTTCTTGATTTTCTTTTATAATAATTTGATTGCTTTATTAAAGGCCATTTTCACTTTTTTTTATTTTTATACAATGAAGCTTCTAGGGATTTTTCTCTTTCTTTCTTTCAATAACCAATGTCATCTTTGTCTCAAATCCTTGAAATAAAAACTTACAGGGTGGTTTGAACATTATATACTGTGAATCCATCTTGAAATGTCAATCTTGATAACATGAGTAATCAAAGTCTTTGTATATTGTGTAATTATTTTTATTCTTATTCAACTTGTGATTCACTCTTAACATAAATTAGCAAGATATTAGTTATTTGAGATTATCAATCTTGGAATTCCATTGTTCTTTTAAACTTTTAAATATATTTGGTCGTTTGAGTTTAATACACTCCAAAATATATTAAGCCTCTGTTTGGGCTCCATTTTATTATCTTATTTTCAATCATACATTCTCAAATAAAATAATATTACACGTAAATTCAAAATTGTTCCTTATTTTTTAATCACGCATTTTTCAAATAATCAATATTCCAAATACATTTTTTTTTTATCTTTGTTAGATGTGAGATTTACACTCATCACTCTTTGGACTCTGCTTGTGGGTTGGTTTGGTTAGTCTACCTTAGTTTGATTATTATGGAACTTTATGATCCCTTAGTGTATGTTTGATACTTTAGATCATATGGAACGCTATAATAATGGACAAAATTCCTTTTTTTTTTTTTTTTTTTCATTCTCAGCTTGTTTAATTCATCTCATCATACATGTCATATGTTCTCTCTTTCCTCGTATAATTTATTTATAAATTTGTCACAACTACATGTATATGTTTACTTGACTGAAAGTAAATACGTTGCGAATCCAGGCATGTAATCTAGTGGTGGATGTGTCGCCGGAAGACGGTTGGGTGATTTGCCGAGTTTTCAAAAAGAAAAATTACCACAAAGCTTTAGAGAGCAATTCATCCTCTTCAATCTACTCAAGCAGTGTTCCACTACACAACTCGAATAATGATGGCATTCTTGATCAGATAATTATGCACATGCGGCAATCGTGCAAGAAAGAACACGAACTGATGATAAACAACAGCAACATCAACAACAACGATGAAGAAGACGATGAGATGCAATTCGTCAATCATATCAAAACAACAATCAACGACGGATTTCATTCTGGTTTTCTACATCTGCACAGATTGGATAATCCAACAATTCCATTACTTCCCAGAATTGAATCACCCTTCAGTACTGATCAAGATTGCAGCAGTTTCAAAGCAGCTTGTGAAGAAGATATGGGCTATATGCTAACAGACATTCAAACTTCTTGCACCAACCAAAATGATAATTCTGTTGATGATCTAAAAACTGGGCCGACCGACTGGGCGGAGCTCGACCGCCTGGTAGCCTCTCAGCTCAATGGACAGACTGAAACATCAAAGCAACTCTCGTGTTATGGTGATCCCAGCGACAACTTCTGCTTTTCTCTCGAGGATCACGAGTTACAATTAACAAGACCAAATCAAGTCTCCGACGCCGACACGAATTTTTGGACCTTTGCTCGATCACCTTCGTCATCATCGTCTAACCCGTTATGCCACTTGTCAGGGTAGTATTCATGTCTATTGGATTATATATTTTATGTAATATACGTAGCTCCTAAAGTCAAATAATATGGAATATATGTATACATGCATATACGTATTATTCTATAGCTTAATGGAATATATTTTATGAGTGTCTTAATTCGTCAAACACATCATCTTTACTAACAAAGTTTTCTATCGCAGCATCATTGTCTACGTAGGAATATCTTTTCTACCTATAATTATGTTACTGATCTGGTGTTGTCCGAATTCGTTATGCTAAGAGAAAAGGTTCAATAATTAGATACACCACCAATATTCCACTTTAAAGTAAGGATCAATTATCCTTTTCAATTCTGAGTTGGCTTTTCCCATATTAATCATCAATTTGCTATCGTGCTCCCAATTGAAGAGATATGATGGGGGGTTCCACACGATTTTTCATAGAGCCTAGTAAAGATTCTAATAAAGGTGCACCACCTTTTAGAAATTAATAAGAATATTTACTGTACTTAATTCAGCACGAAAATAATGAAGGAGCAATTATAGATTGTAGGTATTTTTTTTTTTTTAAAAATCTGTGTCTGTCATTTAGTGAGGAAGGAAGATAGAATCTGTCAAATGTTGTCTTAATCTTTTCTAATGATGTGTGTGTGTGTGTTTTTCCCCATTAATCTGTCTTAAAAGGTTTTGTTGTTTATCGTCCAACACAAACACACGTGTATATACGTCTACAATATTTTACAAGAATGAAGGGCTAAAACCAAATTTCGATGTGAAGCCAAACGAGTTGAGTTGACGACACTATCACATCATGAATTGCATTATCTTTAAAATTAAGAACCACCTTATTTTTTTTATTTAGCCATGTCACCCAACTTTTCAGTATTTTTAAGGTTCTTTATCGTATGTTGACGACTTTAATATCATATTTCACCAAACTTAAATCTAGGCGGCGTGTATAGTGCGTGTAGCGTTTGATGCAGCGACGCATGGGTCTTCCGGTGCGTGGAGGCGTAAGTGGTTTTCCTGTGATGGCGTCTACAGGAGGTTTATTCTAGGTTGCCGTGCAGACCCCGTGATGTTGTTGGTTTTCAGTTTTGGGCAATATTTTGGTTCTAGACCATTTTGCTCCTAGTTATTCATTTCTTGAGCTTTATTGATCGCGTTGCTACAGTTGTAAATTTGCACATCTCCTTATTTATGGACCCACAGATTTGGTTCACTCGATAAATTGACTTATCCCGTTTATATTCTTATATTAGCAAGCCCTTGTGTGATGTGGCTATTAGACGTTGGAGGTTACAATTATAGGGACTCTAAACACCACATATCTCCACATTGGTATGATATTGTCTACTTTGGGCCTAAACCCTCATGGATTTGCTCTTGAACTTTGCCCCAAAAGGCCTCATACCAATGGAACACCCTTTCTCAACATATCAGCAGGGTTCTTACTTCCACAAATTTTCTCAAGCAGCAACTGTCCAT
>CAIGRO010215486.1:0-15788 GCA_903798355.1 Fraxinus baroniana | reverse complement strand
GCTGCAGCCCGTGACACCTTGACTGCACTCTTGCTGTTAATTTATTTTATATTTCTAAATATTAATTGTGGTTAAAAAATAATAAGCCTTCGTTGTCTCCATTTTTAAAGAGTTTTGGAAAAAAAATGATGTTTTTCTGGAAAATATATAGTTACAAGTAAGAAAATTTTGAGTTTACGTATAAAATACTTTATTGTGTGAATATATGATTGAAAATGTATTTGAAAAAAAGATGTGAAACAGGAGCTAAATAGGAAAATTTGGAACATTATGTGGTACCTCCAGAAAATCGAACCATCCCTTACGGGCTCGTCGCGGACGCATCATGAAATTTCTTTATTCTACTAATCTGGATTATCATCACTATTTTTTTTTTTGGGAAAATTGCACGAGCGATTTTTAAACTTTTCATTTTTTGCATACTTTATCGTAACCTTCATTTTGTGCCAATAAGGGTCCCCAACATTTCATAAATATGCAACTGGGGTCAATCGGGACGAAAATCGTCCAAAACACTGTCACTTGACATGAAAAATTAAAAAGTGAGGTATTTTGACCATTTTAATGATGGACAATTTTGTCCATACAATATTTTACCTTATTCACTATTCAAAGTACGATACATTCCCTCATAATAATTAAAACAAAAAGTGAAGAAATAAAGGGAACATAAACTGTTCATCTTCTCCACACAACCCAACCCCACTATACCAAAACCAAATCTAACCCAACCCCCGCCTCCTCCTTCTTACACATTGACGACCTTCCGCTGCCAAAACCAACACCAAATTCATCCCAACTCATTATATCAAAACAAAAACCAAATCCACCCTTTGTAAATATGTTTCTTTTCTAGATTAATTATGCGTCATTGATTTTAGATATGAAGGAGAAAGAGTGGTAGAATATGAATATCACATGGTTAAATCTCTACGGAAGAAATCAGTTACTCTAGTGTCAATCATTTTGTCATTCTAGGTTTTTTTTTTATTGAAAATTTTCTGGTTTATAAAGGTCTTATTTCATTTGGATTACGGCTGATGAAATGAGAGATAAATGAAGAGGGAAATAAAATTGGGGTTTGAGAGAAGAGGTTGGAAAATCAAGCGACGTCGTGAAAGTAGCTTCAACATTGTAGAGGGTGAGGGGATAGATTAGTTTTTTTTTTTTCCTCTTTTTTTTGAGTTTTAATTATTAATATATGATTTGCGAAATTGTCATTCCTTAAAATGGTCAAAATACCACCTTCCTCAAAATGGTCAAAATGCCTCATTTTTTAATTTTTCAGGTCAACTAACGATGTTTTGAATGAATTATATCCAGATGGATCTCAACTGTTTATTTATGAAATATTAGGAACCTTCCTTGATACAAAATAAAGATTAAGATAAAATATGCAAAAATTTGAGAAGAATATGGACTGCATTTTCCCCTTTTATTTTTCTAACAAATTTAAAATTTCATTAATCGCATTTTACCCTTTTCTTTTTCTAACAAATTTAAAATTTCATTTATCGCATCTCATTATCTCTTCTAAAATATTTTTATACTATACTGAGCAAATACTCGATTCCGCCTGACCTTCATTTTGAAATCCATATAAATCGAAGAACATCATCATCCTTGATCCTTCTAGTAGAATTGCTTCAAAATTTGCACTCGTAAATTCCGGAATATTTTTGCTAAATTTTCCACACTATCACATATTAGTAATTCTTAGTATTGATTTATTAATAACCTAGTATAGTTGAAGGTATAGTTGAGAAATTTGCGAAGATGGAGGAAGCGGCAGCTGAAAAAGCAAGTGGAAATTTATCGGCGCAGGCCGAGGCCACCGCCGTCGAGGAGGAAGAGCCCATGGTTGGGCCCGGTCCGGCCCCTCGCTCTCGGCTCAAACGCCCACTCCAGTTCGAACAGGCTTATCTCAACTCCCTCCCTTCTGCCAACATGTATGTATCATGTAATAGTTTGTTTTATCAATTTCAAACTCAAAGAAGTACATTTTTAAGGGTTTAGGGTTTTGAATCCTGTTTCTTTTACTATTTTGTATTGGACATAAACACTCTCAAAACGGTATTGGATTAGGTTACTTTATTGTAACTTTTCTTTTTTGTTCAAGTTAGAAAATAATCAGTTTTAAAGAAAAGTAGGTTGATTTGATTAATTTAATAAATGTTGTGTAGGTATGAGAAAAGTTACATGCACCGCGATGTGGTAACACATGTTGCAGTTTCGACAGCTGATTTTTTCATAACTGGGAGTGCAGATGGTATGGGAAATAGTATTTTTCTTATTCGAATGTATTTGCTTGTTGATAACCTGTATTAAGTCAACTACTCTAAACAGGTTCACTAGTCATATCCTTCTTAGTATAGGATACTGCTACAAGATTCTTGTTGGTTTAAAATATTTTAATTTCCCTATAATGAAAAGTAGCTCTGGTGAAGTTTGTTTGTTGCATAACTGATGGAGATCTATTCTGACTCCTGAAGAGGAAGGAAAAAATGGGAAGTTAATTGACTAGTGAGATCATATTATTTCATTAAAAGGAGAGGGAGGGACGGAGTTTTTCCTTTTCCTACCTGGAATAATCCTTGAAAACAAAGACAGCATTTGAGTTACTCTTGTTACCGTTGCATTTCTGTTTTTAAAGTACAGATATTACCAAGTTGCAGGTCTGAATCAGTGGATTAATTTGTTGGTATGGATGCAATGCTGTTTCAGTTGTATGTTATTGGAGTTAAATGCTTTGTGTTCTGGCCTTATTATGTTGCAGTACTGATTTTCTTAAGAGTAATGAAGTAGATACTGACAATAATGGTATCTTGTTGCTCTTCAGGTTTGTGATTTTATTTATACCTTTTGCAGGACACTTGAAGTTCTGGAAGAAAAAGGCTGTTGGCATAGAGTTTGCAAAACATTTTAGATCCCATCTTGGCCCAATTGAAGCACTGGCTGTGAGTTTCTTTTCTTTTCCTTTGATGTGTCTTTAACAAGTTGTGAATGCTACTCATATATATGGTGATCTCTGTCAAGCTTATGAACTTTCTTCTAATGCTTATCAGTGATTACAACTTCAGTGGTTACTGTTCATGAGCAATCATTGGGCATTAAAAAAATTCCCCGGGGGGAAAAGTAGAGATGTCTGATCGATTGCGTAAAGCTTGCGATAATAATCCTCTCGAAATCTCTTTTATTACTTGTATATGATGATCTCTGGCAAGCTTATAAACTTCATTCTATAGCTTATCACACGTGATTGCAACTTCAATGGTTACTGTTCATAAGCAATAATTGGGCATTACGGAGTAATAATCCTCTCGAAATCTCTTTTATTCACCTATTTTGATTTTGCCAAATTGGCCTTGTTATTTCTTATTCTACCATCCCAACTTAAATTATTAGTTGTTTTCTCTTCAGAGCATTTTATTCATTAACACAACTTCACTACTTGATATCTCCATTAATATCTGACTTAATTGTTTGAAGTCCAGCTTATTTGTTGTCTCGAGCCTCCATTAAAATATCATGGTCTCTAATATCGTTGTGATAGTAGAATAATTTCTTGGGTAGTACATGCACCGGAAGAAATCAGTAGCAGCGGCATGAAGGTTAGGGTAAATAGTCCTACATAACATTGTTCATCCGTTCTCATTTGGTGGATAAAATAGGGTTGTTGGTGCTTAACACTTGGATNGGAAGAAATCAGTAGCAGCGGCATGAAGGTTAGGGTAAATAGTCCTACATAACATTGTTCATCCGTTCTCATTTGGTGGATAAAATAGGGTTGTTGGTGCTTAACACTTGGATCTCCAATTTTGAAGCATTGATTCTAAGCAATAATCAGGAAACCCCTAGATTCTACTCATGCATGAATACACAAGAAACATATAGTTATCATGATTGCGGCTCTATAAGTGTTAAGACGAGAAGATTCTCAATCTCATGGAATTAAGTATTTCCCGGACAAATTAATCTAATTCTGACTGGTCTGCCATTGTTTGTATCTGAGCATCAAGCAAGAGAAATATAATACAGGCAATTTTAGATTAAGAGCTACAAGCTTAAACGGCCATATGCTTCTAATATTACTTTTAAATCGCGCGGTCCGGTGCGATCTGAAGATAACTAAAAAAGGAGAATCATGAACACAAAACCAATAACCAAACATCTCAACAAGGAACAAATAGATAACCCATGGAGCTCGATGACAAGGTGTACTGATGTTTTTTTCTATTAATTTCTTTGAAATTCTCAGCTTGACTATTGAAATTTTAGGCAAACACGACAAAGTCCAGTGTTTGGAACAATTGGTTTTCCCTTGTTCCGACTGAACGCATTGTTGTGCTTTACCTTAATTTTACAAATTGTCCACATCTTTTTGCATGGACAATGTTTATTAAAAGATGGCTTCCTGTATAACTCACCAATTTATATGTTATTGCCTTTTTTGAATAGTTGTTACGCCGCTGCAACAATTTATTGTTGTGCGAGATATTTTCTTTAATTGCAATTTTTTAAGTGTAGATATCACCTTATCCATTACATTTTTGCAGGTTAGTATTGATGGGACTCTCTGTTGTACAATCTCAAATGATCGATCAGTGAAAATATATGACGTATTCAACTATGATATGATGGCCATGATACGTCTTCCATTTTTACCTGGTTGTATTGAATGGGTTTACAAACAAGGGAATGTGAAGGCCATGCTAGCTATTAGTGATCGTAACTCATCATTCGTGCACATATATGATGCACGAGCAGGTTCAAATGAACCCATTGTTTCTAGAGAGGTGGGGAGATTTTAATTGTGAAGGTTAATGCTCCTTTTGACCTTTTCATTGCTTTCGTGAGGATATCTTAGTTGTTTCTCAAATCTTTGACCAGATTCATTTAAGCCCAATAAAAGTAATGAAGTACAACCATGAATATGATGCTGTGATTTCTGCTGACGACAGAGGAATCATTGAGTATTGGAATCCTGCTACGTTGCAGTTTCCAGAAAATGGGTAGGTTTGGAGTGGAGATTTATTTAATGTCTTCTCACTAACTGTAAAGAATGAAGAACATGAACATGTATATATCGGAAATCTAATCGTCCCTAATTTTTCTAAGATAGGCTTGTGATGTTAAAAAAATGCCCGGTTCCTTATCTCTGAAATTGAGCATATTGGATTTTCTAGTTGCAGTTTTCATTTGTAATGTGCTAAGGTGTCTTTAACAAATTGATGTGCAGGGTGACTTTTAGACTAAAGAGTGACACAAATCTTTTTGAAATCGTGAAATGCAAGACTACTGTTTCCACTATTGAGGTAACGGGCCTAATTCTTTCTTGGAAATTTTTTATGTTTTGCTGTTTAATACTTATGTCCAAATAGCTTCATAAGTCAATGGGATGTGATTTGATTATATATGTGAAACAAGAAGAAGAAGGTAAGTTCCACTCATAAACTTGGTGTTGGCTACATGAATCTTTTTTCCCCACTTCTTCCCATCCAAAGATATTTCTACTGTGAGGTTCAAGTGGAATCAAGTTCATTTTTAGCAATTTCAGGCTATGTTCGTTTTGACCTATAATTAGCTCTAATTTTCTCTTGTTTAAGCGACAATTATAGCAGCTGGTACTATATTATTTTTCAGGTCAGTCCAGACGGCAAGCAGTTTTCTATCACTTCACCTGATCGCAGAATACGTGTATTTTGGTTTAGAACTGGTAAATTGAGACGTGTTTACGATGAATCTCTTGAGGTAATAACCATTATCTAAGTCATTCCTCTTATAGGTCTGTCAGTTAAAAAAGTGCTACGATAGTTATACATCTTGCAATCTTAGGTTGCCCAAGATCTTCAGAGGAGTGATGTTCCTATATACAGGCTTGAAGCTATAGACTTTGGGCGAAGAATGGCTGTAGAAAAAGAATTTGAGAAAACAGAAAATGCACCCCAACCAAATGCAGTATTTGATGAAAGTTCTAACTTCCTCATATATGCAACTCTTCTCGGGATTAAAGTAAGACCTCAAATTTCTTATCACTACACTAGAGAGATGCACATTATGTCACTTCGAATTTTGTTTGAACTGACAGCTGTTTAATTTGCATTTGTTTTCAAAGTGATAAGAATGCAAATCCTACATCTCTTTTTTTGTGTTTTTAGGTGGTAAACCTACATACCAATAAAGTTGCGAGGATCCTTGGTAAGGTGGAGAATAATGATAGATTCTTAAAAATTGCCTTATATCAAGGCGACCAAAGCAGTAAAAAAGTGAGGAAAATTCCTGCAGCAGCAGCAAATGTTAATGAAAGCAAAGATCCTTTGGTAGATCCTACTCTACTGTGCTGTGCTTTCAAGAAACACCGAATTTATTTATTCAGGTATTAAATTCTCAGGATGCATCTAGAAACAAGTATTGCTCATCTTCACGTTTCAATCATCAACTACATTTATTATTAGAAAATATTTTTTTATCACTGGGATAATGAAAAATTGTTTGCATCTATGATTTCATGTAAACATATTCTTAGAAGAAAACTTTACTAGAAAAGCCCAATACAATTACAACAACAAACTGGGCCTTAATTCCAAAAGCCCAGCATAATTAGTGCTTGTAAAATCTAACAATTTTTTTCTTTTTACTTTTGTTGTTGTAATTGTTACCATCTTTCAACAGTCAAAACAAAGTATATAATCACTTTGTTTCCATATGTTTTGGTATGCTACGTACGGGTTGATTATTTTCTATCCTGAAATTGGTTTTCGTTTTTCATTTTTAATAATTGGAGAAACATGCATTTTTGAACTTCTTTTAAGTCGGAGAGAACCTGAGGAACCAGAAGATGCAACAAAGGGCAGAGATGTGTTTAATGAAAAGCCACCTGCTGATGAACTCTTGTCTGCATCAGATATAGGAAAAACTGTGACAACATCTCTTCCAGATAATATTGTAAGTGGTTTTCCTTCATGTTTCCTCCTCCTGTTGGTTATCCTATAGTACAAGAAAGGTAGTCAGTGTTACTGCATTTTCACCAAGAACAAAGTTTCTTAGTTACTTGGTAGGGATTTATCGTCTTTATGGTTTTTCATGATATATACACCAAGTCTGACAATTATTTCCTTGTACTAGATTTTGCACACGACTATGGGTGATATTCACATGAAGCTATACCCTGAAGAGTGTCCAAAAACTGTTGAGAATTTCACAACGCACTGCCGGAATGGCTATTATGACAATTTGATCTTTCATCGGGTTATCAAGGGCTTCATGATACAGACGGGAGATCCACTGGGAGATGGCACTGGTGGACAATCTATTTGGGGAAGGGAATTTGAAGATGAGTTCCACAAAAGGTGAGATTCTTTTCTGCCTGTACTGTAATTTAATATGCTCAAATTACTGTGTTTACTTGTAATAGTGCAATAAGGTTACCTATTGTTCAGTGTTCTGTGTGCATGCAAATGTTGGGCTTTAATTGGTTTATAATTGCAATAGTTGGAGGGCAAAATGAGGATGCTGAAAGGTGAAGATTGATGTTTTTTTTTATGTGCTCTGACTTCTTATTAGCTGGCATTGGATCTAGATTGGAGATGGATCTAGTATGGATTTATTTAAACCACAGATAATCCATCTCCAGAAATGTAGTTCATAGGAGATGCAAGCAGTTGAAGGTCAAATTTCGACACTTTTTATTTAATTAACATGGTAGATATGTTTATCCAAAATATAATTTGCATATAACTAATGCAACGTTTTATCATCTGATTACGTGCCTGCTGTCTTCAGTATTTAATTGTTGACTGAATTGCATATCTTTGTTCTGTTGTAGAAGTGGCTGTCCACCTTGACCTGTAGTAGGCAAATGTTATTAGGAAAACAATTCTTGCTTATCATGTTGAATGTATTTCGTAGAAAGTGATTGACATTTTGTGTGTTCTAACCGTCGCTTCGTTCATTGATTGTTGGGACCAGTTTTTAAAAGTAACCTGCTAGAATGCCTCTATTTATTATTAATTCAACAGGTGTTGCTCTTTTGCAGTATCTTTAACGAAGTTTAACAAGATCGTGACTAGTTACATAATTATCAGACTCAGTCTGGAAATGGTCATGAAAATAGAAATGCAACTAAACATTTTTTGAATCCTAAGCACACCTTTCACAGGATTAAAAAGTCAAATATTGATCAAGAAACAACATTTTTTTTTTTATTGTGAATTTACTAAATAATAAATGCCTTTTCATGTCCTTTCTGTTCATATAAACAATTTTGCTCTGTCTGCAGTTTGCGGCATGACAGGCCATTCACTGTATCCATGGCTAATGCTGGGCCAAACACCAATGGCTCTCAATTTTTCATCACAACTGTTGCCACTCCGTGGTTGGACAACAAGCACACAGTTTTTGGCAGAGTCGTAAAAGGAATGGATGTTGTACAGGTAATATATTCTGCCACTTTATCAGTAATTTATTACAATTTACCCCAATTTTCCCTTGGTTCTTTTGATTGACTGACAGATAAAAGGATACTTATCAGATTGATAACCCTACCTGTTTCATAACAGTATAATAACAAAATTTTAGCCTCTATTTCTTCCTTAATACTCTTATGTACTATCCAATCCTCTCTACAAACACGCCTCTATTGTTTTGAACAGAAATATTCCATTTATTATTTTGAAGTAATTGATTACTTGCTATTATATTGAGTAAGCTGCTATCCTTTGTTTACAGGCTATAGAGAAAGTGAAGACAGATAAGGCAGACAAGCCATATCAAGATGTGAAAATCTTAAATGTAACAATTCCAAAGTAGGTGATCATTTAAATTATTCATCCATCCAATTCTAGTTTGCCAAGGTTCTCACTCAAATTGTTGGGCAGATGCTTGTTTCTCAATTTATCGTACCATCAGAGATGTTCAATTTTATAACCGAACTGACAAAACCTTCTCTAGCTTGTTGCTTTCCATTATCATGATCTGTATTGTCACTTTGCTGAGTGAATGGAGAAAAATATGGTGTTGGTTTTTGTTGATAAAGAATTACGGGAAATGAGTTAATTTTTTCTCAGTAGGCTAGGTCTTAGAAAAGTATTTTCTTTGTTGCCTATGTAGAATGTTATTGAGTTTATGATTACTGTTTTTGTTACTGTTGTATGTCATATAGCCACTCCTGGAAGTGTGATTGAAATATATCTAATGTCTTCACTTAGTGAGAAAATAATAAGAACAGTTTTTTATGGTTTTAAAGTTTTAACATTGTTGGGCTGTATGGTTTCGGTTCATATTTCTTGATGTTAGATTTTGCACATTTTTACTTAATCTTTCACTTGAAACTCCAAGAATTTGGAAACAATAATTCGGTCCGTGTCCTTAGCCGTGAGAAAAGAGTAATGCTATTCGTAGTGAAAACTACATGTAATCGCCTTGCGTGCATCAAATAACAAACTGTCGTGTATGCTACATCGGACGACTATCGGTAGGTTTCATTGTCAATAGCATTATTAGTGAGAGAACGTGGGGTTAATTCGAGTCTAATGCTCAAGCTCATAGTGGTGAATAATCATTTTCTATACATAGGGACAATGTTTTTGACGACCGTGCAAGGTTGCACTAGTGGATTCTAATTGAATATTCATTATCTTGCTAGTTCTATTGGTTGGTGAGACGGTTCATATTTCATAGATATTAAGGCTTTAGAGTGGTAATTTTTCCTTTGGATTGGTATAGGCTGTAGTAGATCATAAGCAGTAAGTCCCATAGAATTTGTGGTTAATAAGTTGATTGCGGTAGTGGATTTTATTCGTTTACATTATAATTTAAATTTTGCCAACCATGCACTAGATTTAGCGTCCCTGTAGTGCTTGGATTCCTATTGGGCTGCATTTTTGAATGTTGTACACGCATTCAATTAGCTTGGTCATTTGGAGAACATGTCAGTTGTATTGTTATGATTCTATTATGTCTTTTTTATTCTGTCGAAAATTGATTTTATGATATAGATGCTTATGACCTTGCTCGATCTGCCTTGTGGTAATGATTCCTCGTCGGTTCTCTTTGTGGCTTGTTCGGGGTGGTCACTGAGTTGATTGGAGTCGACCATGGGCCGCCTTAGAACAATACATTTGGGGCTGAATTTTATTTTATTTTTTTAAAGTCAATGTACAAAAATATAATTTCCTTATTGACCAAAAATTGTAAAAAAAAATCAGCACCCTACCTTGTGAATTGCTATTATTATCTCTTAGGTTCATAGAATGACAGCAATTAAATAACCTGTGTATACGGTGTTGTATAATTCAGAAAATAAGAAATTGAGAATAACTGAACAAGTGATCATTGAAAAAAAAAATGAAAGAAACTAGGAGGAAAAATTAATTTAAGAGCAACTACAGGCACGTACGAATTTACAACATACACATTAGACAAAAACTAAAAGCAACAATTAGTTACATACAAGAAATTGAAAAAATTAATATCAAGAAAATAAAATGAGCAAACAACTAAACCTTGTTGTGTTGATTAACCTTGGTAATTACAAGTTTGAGTCCCATTTCTTTTTTATTTTTTTGGGAAAATTGGTTTTGAAATAGTGTGATTGAAAATGAGTTTTGCCTTAAAAAAAAAAAACAAATGGAGCTCAAACATATGCTAACAAGAAAGAGGGAAAGAAGATAACGGTTTCATGGAGTGTGAAGTTAGTCTGAAAGTCGTAATGGAAAACTCAAGAATTGAGTGTATAATATTAGAAAAAAACTGCACAATTACACTAAAATTAGGGACCAAACTGAAACTTACAAAATTAGATAAATTACTTTATCAAAATCTAAAAAACATAAATATAAATTAATATTGAAGACAACAAATTTTCTGATTCTTCGCGTAAAAGTTTCAAAAAATGGGAGAATCGATTCTAATTGAATATGGCTACTTATTCTTGATTTTAAGTAAAATATAAAAACATTTTCAATTTCAACTAGGGTTGACAATTGGACATGTCAATTCTTAATTTCAAAAGGATAATTCTATATGTACTAAAACTTTTACTACATGATTTACTCCGATACCCTTTCAATAGGAGGCGCCACTTGACGTTTAAGTAAATCATGTAGTAAAAGAGAAAGTAAGTGTAACATTGTCCATTTCAGAATAGGATAGAGCAAGAATTTAACATCCCATTTAATTAATTAATTTTTAATACAATTATTTACTTATTTCTAATTCGAGACGTGTTTGGAAATTATGAACTCCATCCCCGCCCTGTTTATCATTCGTGACGGGACCACGCAATGCGTACATGGAATTTTGCCATCCCAATTCAGCCCATCCCTCCACTCTCCTAAAATCACCACTCCCCTAATTGATTAATGTGCCACGTCATAATTTGTGCCAAGATTAAAATGTTCGGACCAAACCCACAATATCGACAAAGGGGTTGGGACCAATTGCGCGCCATTCGTTAAAAGGAAATAACGATTCACATGTGAGGTAGAAAAAATCATGACTATACACGTCACAATATAAACTCAAACTTGAGAATATTATATCCCAATATCTGCAACAACTAGCCAACTTAAAAACAAAATTCTGGATCCAAAACCAAGAACAATGTGAAAATTTTCTAAAATGAACTTAAAAGACAATAACTTCAAAAGAGATGGTTCCTCCTGTTTCACAGTTTTTAGTCGAAGAGACTGAAGCCCATATCCTGCAACCATAAAAACAGAAGTCACAATATTAAATTTCTCTTCAGCATATAAATTGATCCAAGAAAAGAAAAAGTCGTCACGAAAAAAAAATGAAGTGCTGTATTTTACATCATCCGACTCTTCTTTCTCTTCAACTTTCTCTTCCTTCTTTGTTTCAGTAGCAGCTGGGGCAGCAGCACCGCCTGCTGCAGCAGGTGCAGCTACAGCAACTGCACCACCGCCGGCAGGAACTGAAGCCAGCTTCTCTCTTCCGGCTGCAATCACTTCAGTAATATCTTTGTCCTTCAATTGAGACAAGAGCAACTCAATCCTTTCATCATCGGTCTCAGCTCCGACTGAACAAAATTAGTCAAATAATTAGGGCCACTATTAGATATTTTGGGGAACAACTGATCGCAACATGTATGCAACGAAAAATGAAAAATTAACTGATTCTGAGTACACAGAGCGAGAATTGACACAACAAAGCCAAAATAACATAAATATCTAGCTTGACACTGTTAAAATTCGGTTTATTTTAACACAATTTTAACTAGCATTTTCAGATTACATACACCAAGTATTGAAAGGAAACCTCCCGAAAAAAGTAATCAGTTATTCTTGAAATGTTTCAATTGATCTAGATTGACACCATTAATTTGAGATGTTTTTCAAACACAATTGGACTTTTTCAGATTACATAAATAAGTCCCAAAAAATGTAATAATTTATGCTCGATATTGTTGAAGTTGAGTAATTTGTGAAAAACACTCGATGTGCTTAGTAAGTAGCTATCAGTAAAAAATTACCAGAAGAACCTAGCTATTTTTAGCCTAGAACCCCGAAAGGGCATATAAAAAACTCTTGTTTAGGCTTTATGAGATTTAACCCCAGAAAATCTTATCCTGATTACAATCTCCCACAACAGATTCATGAGAAACAAGATTCTCCAATCCAAATTAGTGAACGTGCATAAATCCACCAGATTTAACCTATACCTCCGCGATCCACATTCATTTTCCATTGTGCATAATCGCTAAGAAACTCTGAAACAAGGTCGAGAAAATATTCAGAAGTGCAACAATTACATTAGTGTTTTGTCACCAACATCTTCAAAGAAAATGTATCAAGCGACCTCATATTCATTTAGGTAATATTTATTTGAAGGAATTTTTTCTAATACCAATTTCAGGACTGCAAAACGCGAGCAAATTCGATTCAGGAAACTTAATTCCGATCCGGGTGTCATAGGATCAAATTCTTGAATCTACAAACAGATACTGGATTCACAAAGACACTACATAACAAAAATTGTAAATAATACAAAAACAAATGCAAACAGATAAATCTATATCCTCAGGCAGTCACAGATGCGTACGAGTATGTAGATATAAAAAAACAAATGTGTGTGTATATCTAAATTTGAACCTGAACCGAGGATGTTTTTCAGGTCATCGGCAGAAGGGCAGGTGTTGCCACCCAACACGGCCAACAAGTAAGCTGCAACAACCTTCATTTCTGACCAGTTTTAGAGCCAAAGAAAAACAAACAGATCAATCCACAACCACCAAAACACGAATACGTAAACATCGAAAGTACATATACACACGAATATATTGAGAGAAATTACAAGGTAGAGAGGGACGGGGTTTACCTGGAAATAGCGCTGCTCTTAGGCTTTTGTGAAAGAGAAAAAAATGCCTGTTCGAGCTCGAGGTGTTATTTATATCTAGGGTTTTGGTTGGGACGAATCATTTTTATTTTCGAAATTGCCATTGAGTAATGCTGAAAGCGATCCATGGTCTACCTTGGGCTTAGGAAATGTGGCCCTGATTTGAATGGGACTGAGATTTGGTGTGGGCTTCGGAAATATAGGTTCAACTCTAATTTTTTTTTCTTTATTTTCTCATTAAAATTAAGATTTTACTTATTTATCCTTGAGTCGATTTCATAAATGTTAGTGAATCGTGTGCGAGATTTCAAATTGGTGCTTAAAGTATATTTTGTCACTGAAGTTGATTAATGTTAGTTGCAGATCATCCTATTCATGGACGCACATTAAAAAAAAAAAAAACCGATATGTACAAATTGTCATTGATCAATGTCGTCAAATATAATACCATAGACTCAAAACTTTGACTTTTATTAATTTTTTCTTTCCGAAATGATGTCTCATTTACAACCTGTTTGACCCCCATTTTTAATAAATAATGCATTTTAGAAGAATAGATTGATGAAGAATGTGTGGTTAAAAAATAAAAAATAGTTTAGAGTTTTCGTATAATATTATTTTATTGAATAATGTGTAGTTGAAAAAAAGGGAGAGAAAAATGTATTTTAAAATTAATGTGGATCGAACAAGCGCTTAATACTAACCGTAACTCAATTTGTTACATCAGCATGGTTTGAGGAGCTTGAGTACAATTTTTTACTAACCCTAACTCAGTTTTATTACAACCGCGTGATTACAATTTGTTTACTCTATAATTTAATTTTTGGTAGATACCTTGGAAATGAGAAAGAAGGGTTGTCCTTGGCAACAATGATCAACCAACTGTTTTTTCAATTCGTTCATTCAACTTATATTTTTACTTCAACTCGACTATTTTGCACATAAACGTGACCGAATTAAATGGCCAATTCCACATGTTTTATGGATTGTATGACTTGTTCACTTAGTTTACAAAACAAATTGAAAGCATTTTGCAAACTTACGGTTCATAATGCACCAGTCCGAACTTTTCTTGTTGGTCAAAGTTGCATATTTAACGCCAAACAATTGCTAGGCCATGCATTGGATCATTTATGAAATTCAATGATCAAATTGAAATAAAATTATAAATTGGGTGTTCAAATTGAAATAAATCAAAGTTTAATGACTAACATGAATTAAACTTATAAGTTGGGTGAAATCCAATGTCATTTTCTCATCATGCCTTTACAAAGAGCGGGAAAACTTCTCCATCCCTCACACCTCCAACTCCCAAGTCCAGCCTACCTTCGTTAACTCTCTATCTGTTGGGGATATTACACCGATAATGTGTATATTATATTCATTAAAAACATACTTTTTATATGCGTGAAAACGAAACATAATTCGATTTACCAAAATAGTTGAAAAGACAACTTAATGATTTACTAAATCCGAATACATGAATATGGACTGATCACTTTCCATTTTTGAATGAAAGCATGCCATTGAACCTTGCAATATAAACATATAAATAAGGTTAACAATATTTTGAAATCAAATATAAATGAAATCAGAAATGAAAAGATAAGGAAAGAAAAGATGCAAGTGATGCAATTGGCCAAGACAGGTGTTGAACACTTTGTCATTCAGATGGATTTGCCCCACACGGTGCTAACGATTTTTCGGCAACCATCTCTCAAGATATAACGACCACGTCAAGTCATAAGAACACTCCAAATGGCTTAGACCAACGAACTCGAATGGAATTCTCTCTTTATCGAACTTATGATTTTATGCAAAGAATCGCTTTTGATGAAGTGTTTTATGCAATATAACATGTAAATAATGATATGGAATGATAAACATTTATGGGTCATATATATAGAAGATGAGGTGTTGTGAATGAAGTGTCGTGCCTCAAACTCAGCAACTATTGCCAATGTTGCATCATTCACTGTCGCTCGCCTGTTGCCAACACGTCACTCGAGCAACAATAACAGAGACTTTGTGCTAGCTTGTCGCTAGAGCGAGCTAGCCTATCGCTCGAGCGACAGCTCAGCCATAAGCTAGCAACGACCTTAGTCTATTTTCTTCCCAACTTTGGATCATAATTTCTCATTCATCCGAAATTGATTTTGAGATTTCAAATATACCAGACGATCTACTCGACGAGTAGAAAAAGTTGGTCTATTTATTTTTGTAATTTGACCATCGGATCAAATTTGAATATTTGGCTGAAGTTAACATGAAAGTCAGGTTTCCAAATTTTTGGTTTTTAACCAAAATTTCAATCTTCTAAACCAATTTTCAATACTATCTATCCCAAATCCTCTCTCACTCTATCTTTACAACCCTATACACATATACGAACTCTCTCTCCCCTCTATTCTGTTGGATAAAGTCAATTAAGATAA
>CAIGRO010215425.1:0-14637 GCA_903798355.1 Fraxinus baroniana | reverse complement strand
ATGCTCATTAAGGTCTTTGCTATATATTAAAATATCATCAAAGTACACAACAATAAATTTACCTATAAAAGTACGTAAGACATGATTCATTAAGCGTATAAAAGTGCTCGGTGCATTAGAATGTCCAAATGGCATAACTAACTATTCATATAACTCATATTTAGTTTTAAAAGCAATTTTCCACTCGTCACCTTCCCGCATTCGAATTGGTGGTATCCACTTTTAAGGTCTATTTTACTAAACATGCAAGCACCATGTAATTCATCCAACATATCATCTAACTTAGGAATAGGATGACGTTACTTTACCATTATGTTGCTAATGGCTTTGCAATCCACGCACATCATCCAAGTTTCATCCTTTTTCGGCACAAGTAGCACTGGAATGGCACGTGGACTTATGCTCTCCCTCACGTACCCTTTGTTCATCAATTCCATCACTTGCCTCTAAAGCTCCTTTGTCTCCTCAGGATTATTTATATAAGCTGGTTGGTTTGGAATGACAACTCCAGGAACGAAGTCAATTTGATGTTCAATGTCTCAAATGGGTGGTAATCCACTAGGCATGTCCTCCGGAAACACATCTTCAAATTCCTGCAATAAAAAGATAGCCAAACTAGGAAGGGGTGTGTAAGGCTCCTCAAAATTGAGGAATGGTTCCTTATAAATCAACAATATCATTTGTTATCTCTCATTTATTGCCTTTTTCAACTCAATCTCATTTGCAAAGAAATTTACTTTCGACTTTTCTCTCCTCTCAAAAGACTCTCTTTCTTTTCCCTCATGTGGCTTTCCTCTCTTTTGCTCTCCACTAACCACCTCAACATTTTCTCTCGTGCTCACCATCTCACTATTTTCTTTCTTTTTTTCTAATTCTTTCACTCTCCTTTCTTCCTCATTTTTCAATTTGATTTGGTCTTCAAACACTTGTGTCGGTGTCAATGGCGCAAAGGTAATGGACCTCCCATCATTAACAAAACTATAGTGATACTTGTACCCATTATGAATGACTTTCCTATCATATTACCATGGTCTACCAACAAAATATGCCATGCATGCATAGGTACCACATCACACNGGTCTTCAAACACTTGTGTCGGTGTCAATGGCGCAAGGGTAATGGACCTCCCATCATTAACAAAACTATAGTGATACTTGTACCCATTATGAATGACTTTCCTATCATATTACCATGGTCTACCAACAAAATATGCCATGCATGCATAGGTACCACATCACACATAATTTCATCCTTATATATACCAATGGATAAACTAATCAATACCTCCTTATTCACTTTTACTTATCCACTATCATTCAACAATTGTAACCTATATGGCCTATGGTGTCTCAATAAGGTTAATCCTAATTTTTCAACAAGATTTGTGCTAGCCACATTAGTACAACTTCCCCCATCAATGATCATACTACATTCCATGTTGTTAACGTAGCATCGTGTATGGAATATATTTTCCCTTTGTTGCTCCAAATCATCTGTCTTGATTTGAGTGTTAAGAGCTCGCCTCGTGACCAGTAACTCGTCAACAACAAATTCAATGTCATTTCCTTCACTAACCTCCTCCAATGCCTACATTCCTTCATAATCATCCTCATTGTCACTCACCACCTCTCCATTGCGTACTATCATCATTCTTTTATTTGGACATTGAGAAGCAATGTGTCCAATACCCAAACACTTGATATCCCGATTTCTAGCTGGTTGTGAATCTATTTTGGGAGTTGTTCTGCTAACTTCATCATCTTTTTCCTTTGGTAGTTTAGTCCTTCCTTTTGTAACAGCTCCATTACCTTTGTTATCCCACTTCAGTTTTAAGATGAATTAGACCCCAAAGTACCCAATGGTTGCCTAGTTGTCCCCTTCATCTTCAACTATTTCTCCTTCATGGCCACATGCAACATGTCTTCAATTTCCACATAATGCTGCAACTCCACAACATTAACAATGTCTTTGTTCAACCTATTTAAGAAACGAGCCACGGTGGCTTCCCGATCCTCTTCCACATTCACCCTAATCATCAAAATTTCCATCTCCTTATAGTAGTCTTCCACACTCTTCGACCTCTGATATAAACTTTGCAATTTTTGGTACAACTCCTTGTAATCGTTACTAGGCATGAACCACTTCCTTATGATAGTGTTCAACTCATCCCAAGTATTAACTGCTCGCTCCCGATTCCTTCTCCTTGATGTAACCACTTGATCCCACCAAGTTATAGCATAGTCAACAAACTCAAGAACAACAATTTTCACCTTCTTCTCCTTTGAATAATTATGGCAATCAAATATTAACTGCACCTTCTTCTCCCACTTAAGATAAGCCTTTGAATCACACCTTCCCTTAAACGTGGAATTGACATCTTAATATTGCCCAGATTCCCATCCACTTCATCTCCAAATCGACTTCTACCCCTTCTTTCAAACCTTCTTCCCATATCACCCACCATCGATGCATCGTCGCCCATATCATTACTAAATCCGTAATCATCATGCACATCCATCCTAGGCTCCCGCCTACCTGGTCTCTTTGCATTTGATTGTCCCCTATAAAGGTTTGCCACCGATGTATCTAGCCTTTCACTCACGTCCCCAAGCACTCGCTTAAATTGCTTTATTACATCATTGGCCATGTGGTTTTGATTCAACCACCTATTTGAATTGGAACCCTCTTTGTTCGACATCCTAATTTTATTAAATTTCTATCTTACAAATGATCACTCGTGTATTACTCAATTATTGGCTTTTTCCCTCTATTAATCTCGTAACTCCGTCTTTTACCACTCAGTACTTTCGCCTAGGTACTTCAAAGAATAAGGTAAACTCAACCAATGTTGTATTTTCGTAACTCCAACCGAGTATTGATCACGAATTGTGATAAGAGAAAGAAAAGAAAAGATGAAGAATGACTTAAAAATATGAAAGAAGTGAAAGGATGAAGAATGAATTCAATGGACTATTCAAGAACGTAAAATGAAATAAATTCTAAATGATCCATTTTTTGGGAATTCAACTACAAATCCAACAAAACAAACGAAATTTAATTTGGACTTGTAATTAGTTCGAAAAATTGACTCTTTTTTTGTAATTTTCTGAATCAAAACTCAAAAAAATAAGACAGACCCGAAGAACGCAAAGAACAATGGAAAAAAAACAAGAATCAAACAAGAAATAAATGATATAACCTGATTATTTTGGAGCCTTCCTGTGATACCAACTGATGAGAACCACGTAACAATGAACACTACGCAACCCACAACCAGATTGAAGATCCCAAGAAAGTCCAAAAGATAATCCCGATTTTGAGTTTGAACCAAGAATTAAATGAATTAAGCAACCAATCAAAAACTGTGTTTGAAAGACCTCTTGATTACATAATACGTTAATTTGCGCTCGGTGTTGAACACCACAGGAATCCTCTTGATAAGTTCAGATTATTCTAATGAAGTTGAAAATCACAATAGCCTCTCGAATATATCTCAATCATAAATTTGCTAAAATGTTTATACATTGAATAATGAATTCCTATTTACACTAATGACCAAAAAGCCTAGTAAAAACGTAATTAGGTTACAAAATATTGTAAAATTGGAAAGAAAATAGAATTCTATTGTAAGAAGGAAATTCGCTAAAAAATGAAAGTTTTCTGCCAACTTGTTTTCGACATGTTTCTGTGCGACTACAAGTCCAAAAGTACCATGTGATCACATAACCCTATGCAAAATTTTGTGCCATTTCTGGAGTGTACTCATGGGCGAAAATTCGACAATCGAGCTGAAAGTTATGCCCATTTTCATCCACGCTGTTCGTTTGCTGCTTGAATCGAGTTGATCCATTTGGTTTCTATGATCCATTTGGTTTCTTCTTCCGAACATAACATAAAACTTGTTCTTTGACTTGTTGACTTTGAAACTTCATCCACCATAATTTGAGCAAGCAATCACATCCCCTCTTTCACTTGCTTTGCCCTCGAATATTTCATCGGGCCTCCTTCGATAATCAACGGGTTCCGTCCTGGGTTGTCCTTGTCGGGCTCGAGTCCTGGATCATATCATTGTTTTAAATCAATGTAGGGTGTAATTCCTAGGTATCTATAGGCTATGAAGAAATAGATTAGCATCCTCTACCCGTTTGACACTAGTTGCCCCGGGTACATGTTATACTAGACTAGTAAGGCCACAAAGAATGGATGCAGGGGCCACCTAAATCCTCCTTTAGAGAATCCTTAAAAATTACAAACTCCCCTTTCCAAGCCAGAGCCATCCTATCCCCTTGCTCGGGCGACCTAATGTAACAACTTGGGATTATCCTATATTTATGAGCAATTGATACTTCTAGGTGCTCCTTAAATTTACAAGGGTGGTCGGGAAATATAAAAGGGATCAAGTTTTCTTGAGCTCAAGACTGAACATTTATAGGAATGGCCATGGGAATAATCGAGCCTCCTAAGTCCTCAGGTGATGTTCCTGAGGACGAGGACGGCCTGTTACTATCACTACTCAACATCATATCCTAAGTTAAAATTTTTCTAAAGAAGCAACTTAAGTCCTCGACCTCTTACCTTAAAACTCGATCTCGAGGAGGGCCAAGGTGTGACGCCATAAGTCTTAATACCTGGAGCACTATTAACTCTTAAATTTCTAAATTTCGTGGCTCATTTAAGTTTTTAAACGCGTCAAAAGATTTACAATTTATTTCAAACTTTAGGTGCGGAAAGAATTCATTTTACAAAAATTTGAAAGTGGAAGAACTTAAAAGAAAATATAATAATAATGAACTTTTTATGTCAGTCAAATACTCGTTAAGCTATTGGAAATATTAAAATTCATGATATCGCATATTTTTTGTGGCTAGAAGGAATTTGAAATTTCAAAAGGACAACAATCGACGTAAATATTTTACAAAGTTCAAATTTAAAAGAAATACTAAAAATGTTGGTTCCATTTTAATCCATAAGAGAACAAGATAAGCATAATTTACATAAGATAATAGTCACTGCCATCCTCCATCACGCCTCCCGCCGATCTTGTCAATCTGAAATGTATAATTAGGGTGAGCATTTCGAAAAACACTCAGTAGTATGTACACATGCTAATGAGACAATTATATACAAACATTAACATAACATGCAAATGCCATATTTCAAAGTAAATCGGTGATCAATTGACATACTTTTATTCTAGTGATTACCTTCAATCACAAATATTTTTAGTGATTACCTTCAATCACAAATAATTTCTACAAAGCAATTAAAAGTTACGTACATGCTAGCATATAAATTTCTCAAAAGCGTAAACAACTTATGTATGAGAGATGATACTACCTTAAGATTCTTCACTAAAATTTGTTTAGTTGAGTTGTTGCGAATTTGTTGCCAAGTTTGAAATGAAGAAAGAAGGAAAAAAAAAGGCTGCAAGCTTAAGGTGAATTTTGAAGGAAAAGTTTAAAATTTTCTTTCTTAAATTTTGAGGAAGTGAAACTATATGTGAATGGGGAAGAATATTTATGAAACACAATTATGTAACCACCAATGCCATGAAGAGAGATAATGAGATAAGTGGGGAAGTTTTAAAAAAAAAAAAAAAAAACTATTACCAGTGGTTGAAAATGGATAGGGGCACGTGAATGGAGGGAGAAAAGAAAGTGGATAAATAATTATGTAATCTAAAGAAATGGAAATTAATATACTAGCTAGTACTTTTTTTCTTTTTCCTTAAATTGAAAATAACTTATACGACTTTAATAAAAGTTTCTTTTTCTTGAACTCGACTTACATTATTTAATGTGATCTACAAAATGAAACCAATATTGATATACTTTTATCCATTTAAATATTTGACCCGAATAAAATTCTTGATATTTAAAAAAAATAATAAAATGATTCGTTTAGGAAAATAAATGGACATAGTTGAAATAATACATTTTGCTTCACAAATATTTATATTTTTAAAACATAAAATTAAGTGGCGAACTGATTTTATTACATGGGTTGTCAAAAAAAAAATAACAAGACTAAGATAAAAATAATTAGATCATCATATCAAATAAAAATTGCTAGGTAACATTCTATGGTGACTAGATAATTAACTTAAAATATTAGAGGTATCATAGCGACGCGATAAGTTAACTATTTCCCTTCAATCTTTAAAGTAAAGATTTTCCTTGGAAGAGTTAAAAACTTTCGGTCGCTACAACCCTCTCCTCTTAAAGAAAATTTCGTCCTCGAAATTTAACTTGCTTAATGAGAAAGGGATATTTAGTCAAAACATCTTCTTCTCTTTCCCAAGTAGCCTCATCTTCACCATGTCTACCCACTAGACCTTGACTAAGGGGACCTCTTGGTTCCTTAAAACATGAACTTTTCTCTCTAGCACCATAACATGAACTTCTTCATGTCTATCACTCCGGACATCCAAAGATTGAATATTTACTGTATGGCTAGGATCGAAGACGTACTTCCTCAACATTGAAACGTAGAGTACGTTGTACACTGCTGATAGCTCATGTGGCAATGTCAAGCAGTAAGCAACATTCCCGACCTTCTAAAGAATCTCATACGGGCTGATGAATCTAGGTCTTAATTTACCCTTCTTTCCAAACTGTATTATCCCTTTCATCGGTGCCACTTTAAGAAATACTTTCTCACCAACCTCAAACTTCAACTCTTTTTGTCTATTGTTAGCATAACTCTTCTGGCGATCTTGGGCTATTTTAATCCTCATTCTAATCTTATCAATGGCTTCTACAGTTTTTTCAACTAGCTCTGGACTCAAAATCCTTCTTTCACCAACTTCATCTCAACATATCGGTCAACGAAAAATCCAGCTATATAGGGCTTTATATGGCGCCATGCTGATAGTAGCCTGTAAACTATTGTTGTATGCAAACCTCACTAATGGCAAATGGTTTTCCCACTTACCACCTAAGTCTAGGACACATGCCCTCAACATATTCTCAAGAATTTGGATAGTTCGTTCAGATTTTCCATTAGTCTGAGGGTGATATGACATACTAAACTTTAACTTAGTGCCCAAAGCTTTCTGAAGGCTTGTCCAAAAATCTGAAGTAAATCTCGAGTCTCTATCCCAAATAATAAATGTTGGAACTCCGTGAAGTTGAACAATTTCTGACATATAACTGTGCAAACTGTTCTAAGTTGTAGGTCATCCGAACAGGTAAGAAATTAGCGGACTTTGTCAGTTGGTCCACAATAACCCAGATGGAATCATGACCTCTGGCCGATCTAGGAAAACCTATGACAAAATCCATTGCAATCTTCTCCCACTTCCACTTTGGTATATCCATAGGGTTTAATAGCCCTCATGGCCTCTGATGTTGTGCCTTCACTTGTTAACAAACCATGCATCTGGACACAAATAGCGCTATGTTCCCCTTCATGTTTCTCCACCAATATGTGTTAAGCAAATTCTATAAATTTTGGTTCTGCCCAGGTGTGCGACGTAAGGAGCGGAATGAGCTTCAGTCATAATCTCATTCCTCAATTTTTCATTTTTGGGCACACATAGTCGACCTCTAAACATCGGAGCTTTGTCTTTCGCTATTTCAAATCCTTTTCTCATCTCAGCCCCCACACGTGCCCTCATCCTTTCTAAAAAGAGATCATTATTTTGTAATGTTACAATTTTATCTCTAAGGGTTGGCTTCAAGGTCAAATTCGCAAATAATGAATGTGTCCTCACTGAAGGCTTTAATATTTCAATCCTTAGGTTCTCAAAATCTCTGATCAACTGATTCTGTATTGTACCCAATACTATGTTCTTTCTGATTAGAGCGTCCGCGACTACATTAGCCTTACATGGATGGTGTAGGATAGTGCAATCGTACTCTTTCACCAATTCTAACCATCGTCATTGTCTTATATTCAACCCTTTTGAGTGAAGAAATATTTGAGACTCTTGTGGTCGGTGTAGATCTCACACTTGCTCCCATAAGGTTGCCAAATCTTCAACTTGTGGACCACCGTCGCAAGTTCTAGATCATGCTTTGGATAATTTTGCTCATACTATTTCAACTGTCTTGAAACATATGCTATCACTTTCCCATGTTGCATCAAGACACAACCCAAACCGAGCTTAGATATATCACTGTAAATCACAAAACCCTCTGAACCATCGGGTATAGCTAATACTGGTATTGAGACCAATCTATTCTTTAGCTCCTGAAAACTTTGTGCACACTTATTGAACCATACAAACTTAACATACTTCCTAGTCAATTGCATCATAGGACCAACTACCTTGGAAAACCCTTCATACGATCCTCACGTATGGTTTCTAAAACCCTTCTCAAATGTTCTTCTTGTTGACGATAGTCTCTCGAGTATATCAATATGTCATCTATAAATACAATAACAAACCTATCTAGGTATTGGTGGAAAACTCGATTCATTAAGTCCATAAATACCGCAAGGGCGTTAGTCAACCCAAAGGGCATTACCGTAAACTCATAATGCCCATAGTAAGTTCAAAATGTCGTCTTTGGTATATCAGTTGGCTTAACCTTCAGCTGATGGTAGTTTGTCCTTAAATCAATCTTTGAGAATATCATTGTACCTTTCAACTGATTGAACAAATCCTTAATTCTGGGAAGACGGTACTTATTCTTGATCGTCAATTTGTTCAACTTACGATAGTCGATACACATCCTTATTGTACCGTCCTTTTTCTTTACAAAGAGTATAAGAGCTCTCCATGGGGACACACTCGGTCTAATGAACCCTTTGTCTAAAAGTTTTTCCAGTTACATTTTCAACTCTTGTAGTTCCTTTGGTGCCATTCGATATGGAGCCTTGGACACTGGCATAGCTCCAGGTACCAAATCATTGCGAGCTCCACTTCCCTATCTGGTGGAATACCCAATAGATCAATTGAAAACACGTTAGCATATTCTCGTATCACCGGCACGTTATCTAATATTATCTCTTTTGATAGGGTTCCAATAAAGCTAACTAGATATCCTAGACAGTAACGTTCCTCAATAGCCTCTCTGCTTTCAAAGCGGATATGAGACGAGGAAGTGCCTAAACTTTGACCCATAAAATCTAAACTCCTCTCCTCCAAGTCTTCAAAAAATTACTTCTTTCTCAAAACATACTATAGTGGCTCGATTACTACCCAACCGATCCATTCCCAATATAATATCAAAATCTTTCATTCACATAACATGCAAGTCTGCTTCTAAAATCAATCCGTCAAAATCTATCCGTACAGCCCTAGCTTCTCTATCAGTATCAATCGTTCCTCTAGATAACATATAAGCTCTAGTACACGATCAATTTTCTGACATGGAACATTAATCTTATCTAGGCACGCTTCAGATATGAATGAATGTGCCGCACCAGAGTTGATAAGAACATAAATATGGATGCTAGAGACTGATAGAATACCTGCAATAATGTCCAAATTTTGGACGGCCTCATTGTGAGTTATAGTAAACACCCTTGCCTTTCATTTCCTAGTCTACCTATTGTCATTAGTCGGTATTGCTCGCCATTGCGAAATGTAGTGACCTGGTTGTCCACACTTGAAGTAGATAATCTTTCAAAGTAAGTACTAACCCCCTGTGATTCTTATTACATGTAAGACACGGAGGAACTTGGTTGATCAACTGACCCCCCATTGGGTCATTGATTCTGGTTCTTAGATTGGCCACCTAAAGTATTCTCCTTGTTCTGATCCTGCCACTTTCTCTTCCCAAAATTATTTTATTGTCCCTGACTTTGTGATCTCATACTCGAATACGACACAGCTTGGGCCTTCTTCACAACTGCTCGATAGGTATAGAGCTCATGTGAGCTAACTATATGCTTGATCTCGGGGCGTAAGCCTCTCTCAAAACATTTTGCTTTCATCTGCTCAGTACTCACCAAGTGTGGGGCATAACGTGACAACTCTTCAAACTTCCGTTCGTAATCGGTATTATCCATGTCCCCTTGTACCAACTACAAGAATTCTATTTCTTTATGACCTCGCATATCTTGAGGGAAATACTTTTCTGTTAGATCAGTCTTAAACTGTGCCCAAGTCAGGCCGCATTGTTCTTCTTTTGTACAAGTGGGAGATGCGGACTCCCACCAGTGGCTCACCCCTCCAACTAGGATTAGTTCAACACATGACACATTCTTATTTTTCAGATAAAAGATGTATCGAAAAATCTTCTTAATAGTACGCAACCATTCTTCGGTTGCTAAAGGGTCATTCCCACCATTAAAAGTATGAGGATAGTATTTAGGAAACTACACGATCACAGGGACAATCGATGCAGCATGGTTCCCATGAAGAGCTGGTGGTGCCTGTTTGTTCGTGGCACTCGTGGCACCTGCTGGGCTACGATGCTTGTTATACAACTTGAGATGCTAAAACTCGTCTTATCTCATCCACTGCCTGTTATAGTTCCCTGACAGCTCTTGTTTGCAGTGTTGGTGCCATTTCCTTTAGGATAAATAAAAGTAGGTTTGTAATCCATTGAAATAATCACGACATCATAAAGGAATAACGTATCCATAAAGGCTCACAATGAAAGAAAATAATATAACATCCTCTATTATCATCCTTCAAGAGGCATACAACTAAGACAAATCCTACTGACATTAATCAGATCTAAACATAATAAAATTGACTAAAAATCCACACCACTACTCGACCTTGCCATCATTGTCATTAATCCAACCTCCATGAACCCTAGGTTTCTTGGAAGGTTGCACCTTATCGTCTGAAGTAGGTAGATGTGCATCTTCGTGAATGTACATCTCAGTAGGTACATTATTGTCTTCAAGGGTTGCAATTGCATCATCTCAAGCATGTTCCCACTACGCCGTCAGCTCTACACAAAAAGTCTCATAGTCAATCTCTTGAGGTGAGATAGGTACAGAAACTCCCAACAAATAAATGTAAATCAATTCAGCTAACTCAAGCCATTCTTCTGGTAAGGAATCAATAAGAAGGCGACCCCCGATGACCTGTGACCATATGGCCTAGTTGCCTAACCTTCTTCCACCTTATTAACATCTCATGAATGTGTTGTCCCATACCGTGTGCTGGATTCCATCGATACTCTTCATATTGTCTCACGATCTCATCTTGACGAAGCCTAATTATACACGTCTTCCTACAAGTTCTCTTAGTTTGTACCATCTGTGCCAAACTTGTTATTCAAAGTCCAATTAAATGGGTTCCTAATATCTTTTAGTTAAATTACGAGGACTTAATAATTAAATATTTAAATTTTGTCATGTTCTCAAAATACTTGGTACACTAATAATTATTTACAATACGTGCTCCACTCAATACTTCCAATTTTTTTTTTAAAACATTTATAGAAAATCATAACATCTTGAATGCTATATCCGAACTTAAAACTTGTAAAACCCTTCTTTACCTCAGAGCTGACATAGCATGGCGATGGCAGGTACTGACTAAAACTTACAATCCAACTCGACTAAAATATATATACATATATAAAATTTTTGAAATGCAAAGTCTACAGAAAAGTAAACCGCGCTCTGATATCAAGCTGTAACACCCTAAATCCTAATATCCAGAGCGCTATTAACTCTTCATTTTCTAACTTTCGTGGCTCATTTAAGTTTTTAAATGTGCCAAAAGATTTACCATTTATTTCAAACTTTAGGTGCGGAAAAAAAATTCATTTTACAAAAATTTTAAAGTGGAAGAATTTAAAAGAAAATATAATAATGAACTTTTAATGTCGGTCAAATACTCGTTAAGCTATTGGAAATATTAAAATTCATGATATCGCATTTTTTTTGTGTCTAGAAGGAAACTGAAATTTCAAAAGGACAACAACTAATGTAAATATTTTTACAAAGTTAACATTTAAACGAAATACTAAAAATGTTGGTCCATTTTAATCCATACGAGAACAAGATAAAACACAATTTACATAAGATAATAGTCACTGCAGTCCTCCATCACGCCTCCCGCCAATCTTGTCAATCTAAAATGTATAATTAGGGTGGGCATTTCGAAAAAATACTCAGTAGTATGTAAACATGCTAACGAGACAATTATATACAAACATTAACATAACACACAAAAGCCATATTTCAAAGTAAATCGGTGATCAATCGACATACTTTTATTCTAGTGATTACCTTCAATCACAAATAATTTCTAAAATGCAATTAACAGATACATACATGCTAGTATATAAATTTCTCAAAAGTGTAAACAACTTGTGTATGGGAGATGATACTACCTTAAGATTCTTCAATAAAATTTGTTGAGTTGAGTTGTTGTGAATTCGTTGCCAAGTTTAAAATGAAGAAAGAAGGAAAAAAAATGGTTGGAAGCTTAAGGTAAATTTTGAAGGAAAAGTTTAAAATCTTCTTTCTTAAATTTTGAGGAAGTGAAACTGTATGTGTATGGGGAAGAATATTTATGAAACACAATTATGTAACCAACAATGCCATGAAGAGAGATAATGATAGAAGTGAGTAAGTGGGGAAGTTTTTAAAAAAACTACTACTAGTGGTTGAAAATGGATAATGGCACATGAATGGAAGGAGAAAAGAAAATGGATAGTTGAAATAATACATTTTGCTTCACAAATTGCAAACTGATTTTATTACATGGGTTGTCAACAAAAAAAATAACAAGACTGATCTAAAAATAATTAGATCATCATATCAAATAAAAATTGTTAGGCAACATTCTATGGTAACTAGATAATTAACTTAAAAGATTAGAGGTATCGTAGCGACGCGACAAGTTAGCTACATCCCTTCAATATTTAAAGTAAAGATTTTCCTTGAAAGAGTTAAAAAATTTCGATCGCTACACAAGAAAGTTACTAAGAGTCAAAAGGTGAAAAATGAAGGGAAATGGAGTATTTATATCCCTCCATGAGGAAGGCCAAGGGTCGCCTCCTCAACCGTTAGATCAGGCCACGTGTTGTTCATCTAAGGCATGCGTTTTTATCGCCTTTTTTACCCATGGCTTACATCATAAGCCCTCGATCATTTGAAGGATATGTTCAGTAAATTTGATGTCGAGGATTCCGATGACGCTGCACCCATCCTCGGATCTCAAGCATGGTTGCATGAGGGCCAGTGATACGGTTACCTTTATACTCGAGCATAATAAACTCGAGTTTCACTCGTCATGTGGAATGCATATTTATTCCTCGGGATCCCCATATGGTGCTCAAGTATGCTCGAGGATGCTCGAGGATGTGCACCATTAGTTTTGCTTGGTTTGGCGACAAGAGTCCTCGAGATATGTATTCAAAGATGATCAACCCCGAACATTGTTGTGTCATCGAGCCTTTTTTCTTAGCTCAAAGGTTCCCTTAGATACATGACCGATTTTACTTTCTAGGAGTTCTAAGTCTATCCAAATACCTCAAGTTAAAATTCCTATGTCGAGTAGGAGTCTATAATAATGAGTGCTATAGTCAAATTATGACTAGATCTACAATTGCATTACAATACTCATCTCAAGTAGAACTCACTAGGATAAGGACACGTAGCAAACAAAGTTCAATCAGGAATGTGCTACATACCTCTATAAATATATGACTCTAATTCATTATTCAAGTACGTTTTTATATATATAATTTTCAGCATCCAAACTTTTTCAAATTCTCTCTCTGACTTAAATATCGGAGGGGTGACGATGACACGCCTCGTCGCCTTTATTTCAGGTATCGGAAGATAACGTTGGTGCTCATTCTTAGTCGTCAAACTCGAAATTTAGTAGTTACAATTTTTGGTAGCATCAATTCCCATTCTTTTAAAATATATTTTTCTTTCTTTTATTTTCAACCATATATTATTTAATAAACTAATATTACACGAAATTTCAAATTTTTTTCTTGTTTTTTAACTACATATTTTTCATCTAAACACTATTTAAAATTCAGGTCTCGTTTGAGCCACCTTATTATCTCATTAAAATGAAAAATATGACCGTTATCCATTATATCAACATTTAAATTCAAATTCTTTATATCTTGTGTGGGCCTCAATAACGACTGTATTTTTCATTCTCATTCTACAATAATTTGGTTCAAATAGGCAGTGGCGAACCTAGCACCCGGCGAGCTCCGACGATTGCGCGTGCTGGATTCACCGAAAAGAATTTTTTTTTTTTTTTATCTTCTAATAAAAGTTTTAGATTATATACATGGTAAATTTGTTTTATTTTCCAACATTCTTTGTAGCTCGGCTGGTTGGAGCTCCTATTTACACATAGACTCTTGGTTTCAAATTCATTTCCACCACTTTTTTTGTGAAAGATTTAAATTCTTTAATTTATACCAAAATTAAATGGGATGAGGGGAGAATCGAAATCGTGACCACAATTTTCAATATTGAGGATTTGACCATTGTGGCACTCATTGAATTTGATATTAATATTACAAGAATAATATATGTTACATTTTAGCGGGTTTAATGCAATTCTAAAAATTTGAACCCGTGATCTTCTTTTGAATTATACTAAACTTGACATCAATATCATTTTGTGAATATTTATAATTTTTACAACAAAATTATATATGTTCAGTTTGAACAAAATAATTATTATATTTAAAATTTAGACTTTATTTGATTTTTTTTTTTGAAAATACATTTTTCTTTCTT
>CAIGRO010215367.1:0-15852 GCA_903798355.1 Fraxinus baroniana | reverse complement strand
ATTCTCAAACTTAAACCAAACTGTTCTGACCGGTTTGGTTTGGTTCAAAACCATTTCGTTGACGGGTCCACGTGGCACCAAACCGACGGTTTCTAAATTGCGGTTTCAGATTGATTTTCCGGTTTGACGATTTTTGCTTACAGCCCTAGGTAATGCTACAGATACAAAAGCCATTACAAAATGGTTGACAAAATAGCCACATGACGCCCTCTATTGAAGAAGCGCCTGCTCCGCAGGCACCCCTTCAATAGAGGAGCGCCATATGGTTATTTTGTCAACCATTTTGTACAATATTTTGTACAAATAACATTATCCAAACTTTATTATTATTAATAAAAGCCCGAAAACTTCAACGGTTCACTCGCCGAGTTACTTAAACCCCGCAGGCGCCCCTTCAATAGAGAGACGCCATATGATTATTTTGTTAACCATTTTGTACAATATTTTGTACAAATAACATTATCCAAGCTTTATTATTATATTAATAAAAGCCCGAAAACTTCAACGGTTCACTCGCCGAGTTACTTAAACCCTCCAATACTTTTCCGCGTCAAAGATAAGATGTTTTAACTCCCACACTCTCATTCAGCCATGTCGTTGCTCCTCCGCAGCCTTCCTACCGCCGCCGCCCTCCGCCCCAAACCGTCCCTTCTCCTCCACCTCCCCATCCTCCACCTCACCCTCCACCATACCAGTTCCAGCCCAATCAGACCCCTCAAAAAACGAGCCTTTTCCTCTATGCATTCTTCTTCTTTTCCCCCTCCTGAAACACTCAATATCCCTACTCCCAAGAAACTGGTCAATCCCTCCGTATATTCCAGCACAAACGCCCTCGAATGGGTCAACCGCACTGCTTTTTGTGGAGAATTATCCGTATTGGATGTTGGTAAACGGGTTCGCGTCTGCGGGTGGGTTGCCCTTCAACGGGTTCACGGGGGACTCACTTTCGTCAGCCTGCGTGACCATACTGGAATAGTTCAGGTATCTTTGTAATTGTTCTTAATTGTTTGTTGTGTAGTAATTGGTTTGTAGTCTGTATTTGAATTTTCTTTTTGTTTAACTAGATTACAACGCTTCCGGATGAGTTTCCCGAGGCACATTCAGTTGTGAATAACTTGAGGCTTGAATACGTGATTGCCGTGGAAGGCTTGGTAAGGCATCGGCCCAGTGAGTCCATCAATAAGAAAATGAAGACGGGCTTGATAGAGGCGAGTTATACTTAATTCCAGAGCTTAGACGCATCACCTGCACTTTTTATCAATAAAAGTTCTAATTGTTAAAAGTATAATTAGCTGCTATGTTGTTTATTATTGCCTACACGAGCTTTATGCCAATGCAAGTAATTGAAGAGTCATCTGAAATGGTATTAAAAATTCTTTATTAGTACCATTCCCTTCCATGTTGTTTATTTAGCCTACGTGAGCTTTATGCCAATGTAATTACATACATAACTGAAGAGTCATCTGAAATGGCCTTCAGTTCATTGGTTCGGGGTATGCACGAAAAAGAACATGGATGTTCGACTTTGACAATTTTTATCAAACAAGCACTTGGTTTTTTATTGGAAAAGCTATTCCTTTATTACTCTTCAGTTTCCAAATAATTGGCTTGCTCGTTTTTTATTGTTCCCCTTTCAAAAGTTTCCATTTTTCCACTGAATTGGGTGTGTGTACAGGTTGCTGTTGAGAATGTCCAAGTGTTGAATGCAGTGAGGTTTAAGTTGCCTTTCTTGGTTACAACTGCAGAGGATGCAAAAGATTTTGTTAAAGAGGAAATAAGACTGCGGTAATTGGTTTAAGGGTTATCATCTATGCTAAAAATGAGTGATTGACGTTTTTCCATCTAGATTTTTTATTTTATATTTTTATGCCACCTGTTATGAAATTTTTACGACTACATGAAAGAAAGTATGTCAGAGCATGTGGATTAATTCTGTGGACAAGTTGTGGCTGTCACCATGTTGTTTGTCTAACTATCGATTCAATAACTACATACTCCAGGAAGTTGAGTTGCAAACTATAAGGACTAGTTGATTATTATTACCATTATTGATCATCCTCCTGATTTCCTTATCTCAGTAATAGAAAAATTATCATTGTTGCCTTGCTACTTGGCTGCACGCCTTTGGGCCCATCCTCATGAGCAAATACTAGAAGGAATGAATCACTGTGTTACAATTAAAATATAAATAGAAAGGAAAAATGTTGCCTTCATCACTGTTTGTTTGATATCTCTGTAGATAATGTTTATTTATTGTTTTTTCATAATCGGGACCAAAAATTTCTTGATGCTTCAGTTCTTGGTTGTGGAGGACTTTGGCTGAGATGTTGTGTAGTGGCTATCTAGAACACAAAACTTGTGATCTAGTCTATTTTCCTTATATAGCCCTTTATTGTTTTGAGGTGAAGAAATAAAGTAATTATGACGAATAACCTTCTAGTCTTAAATGAAGATTGTCACAATAGTTTCATTGGTGAAACATCTAAATTCTAAAGTCACTTCCTCTAATTATGATGTACACTGTTTCTTTGAAAAAAATTGAACTATCATTTCAAAATTCCCCGGATTTCTTTATTGCCACAATTGTGCCCCCAGCTCACAGATTTAAGCTGAACCACATTTTTTTAATTGTTTGCAAACTGGAAATTTCAGTGTAATGGGTTGGAATTAAAAAAATGTATTTTTTGAATTTGTGGCTATACAAAAAGGTGGTGCATCAGATTTTAATCCTCTCCACACACACACACACACACAAAAAGTAAATGAATAAAAACGAGAGCGATAATTGGTCTAATAATGTCATAACCTCTAATTCCAGGTGAGAGGACTTGTCTTTTCTTGAAGGATGTTAGTACTTGCTAGAAAATTATTATTTCACATGACAAAGTCGTAACTTCATTGAAATCGTAGGTCTCTTTTTCTCGGTTTTGTGCTTTACATTTGCACTCATGCTTAGAAATCCATAATGCACGCTGTCTATATGTTTTACTTTTTATTGAACTCTTGCAAGTACAACAATGTCAACTATCAATTTCACGCTAAGAATTGTGTTTTTGTTGCAATATATGGTTTTTGTTTCCATTTGTTTATTGTGCTCCATGCAAGCAATAATACTATGTTTTCGGATACACATTTTCAGATATCGATGCCTAGATTTACGTCGGCCACAGATGAATGCTAACATTATGTTGAGACACAGAGTGGTGAAACTCCTTCGTAGATATCTAGAGGATGTGCATGATTTTGTGGAGGTATTAACTTAAAATCTCATAACTCATGGGCATCTACGATCGTGCTAAATTACACTGATTTATGAAAAAATAGAAGCTAAAATCAAAACTCAATGTCCTGATAATGCTATTTCTTTGTGCTGATCCTGACCTTTTTCATGGTTGTAAGGTAGATTGAGACTCCAGTTCTATCTAGGTCGACTCCTGAAGGTGCTCGGGATTATTTAGTTCCTTCAAGAATCCAGGTATTTTTATCTATTTTAGTCGGCTTACAAGCACTTGAATGAATGCTTTTTGTCTATGGTTAATGGTTCCTGTAGCCAATTGCTGGCAATTTTTAATGAAACCAATGATAATAGTTTCATGTGTAATTTTTGGTATTACTTCTTCATGCTTCCCCTGCTTTCTCTGCCTTCTTCTGATTATTAGAAGGAAAGGTTTTGAAAAATGGAAATGTGTCCACATTCTTGTTCACATGAAACATTGATCCTTCTTGTGCTTTTGGTGACACACAGTCTATTGACAACTAAAAGCTTGTTTGGCAATTGTTATAAATGGTAATTTATAAATAGATAGAAATTAGTAGTGGATAAGTGGGTACTGGGTAATACTTGTGGTCCCATGAAATGTATGGGTAAAAAGTGGTTTAATTGTTTATATACATTAGCCAAACATGGTCTAAGTTTGGTAAATGCTGTTGAAGTTCGGTTAGTATATTAGCTACTTTGACTTATTTTCACAGCATTATCCAGATTACAGTCACCATTTCTAACCTATCAATAGAAGGTGTGGCTTTTCCTTCACAAGGTGTACAATCTACCTAGCTAATTATGAATGATGGAATGATAAGTAAAAAGTCATATGTTCTTTTATGTTGTTTCGGATATTATGTTCATGGCATGGAGTTCTGAATGCTGAATTCCACTTTATAAAGCCAGGGACATTTTATGCCTTGCCACAAAGTCCACAGCTCTTCAAGCAAATGCTTATGGTCTCCGGTTTTGATAAATATTATCAAATAGCCAGGTAAGTTTCTTGTTGATGGAGGATTGAATCTTTTATTGTACTAATGTTCTTTTTTAGTTCACATTGTTCTTCATTCTATTTTCCTGCCAAAAGTTACATTTTTTGCAGCTTGTGTATCTCTTTTTAAATTTTATTTTTGATAATTACTGCTTACAGTTGTACGTGGGTGGTCAGATGTATCAAATGTATTAAAATTGATGCTCTTGTTTTATCTTAGGAAAGGTTATACTCAATGATGCAGATTTGTTGGTTGCAGAAATTAATATCTTTATCTACACCATGTATGATACAGATGCATGATTGAATCTACCCACCCATGTTTTGCAGATGTTTTAGAGATGAAGATCTAAGGGCTGATAGACAACCTGAATTTACACAACTAGATATGGAAATGGCCTTCACTCCTATGGAGGAGATGCTGAGGCTAAATGAAGATTTAATTAGAAAGGTTAGTTGGTTTATTCTACTATTCTATAATATTTGACTAAGGGATGGATGAGATTCCTGAAAGAATAATTGATAAAAGAAAGTGGTGAAGAAGGCTAAATTCTGCATAGATTATTACATAATTCTATTGAAGGCAGCTTCTTTGTGTTAAATTATATAACCAGCATGTGACATTTTCACTGACTTTAATTGATGATTGGAATGATAGTCTTCTTGTATATAGTGTGTACAACATAGGCTTTCTTTGATCTTCTATTTTCGTTCTTCACTTTCATGGATGGATCTAGTTTGGTTTTGTCAAATCTTGATCAATTTATTCCTTTGTGAGGGCATTCTGACAATATCAACTGTTAGTGGATAAAGCTATTTTTGGTTGAATTTGCTGAGATCAGGCTAGCAAAATGCCTACTTTGTTTATTCATGGTGGTAGATCAGATTTATTTTATATTTTCTTGCTTGAAATGTTTCACCTGAAACCATATCGTTGTATATCAGGAACAGTTGGCCTATCAAAAAAATTATGAGGAACAGTTGGGCAACTTAGTAGAATTTTTGAAGTGTCGGTTTTATTATAGCTTCACTAATAAATTTGTAGTCCCAAAAGTACTGTGAACAGGCAATTAATAGTTGGATTTTTGAACTGTCAATGTTAGTATATCTTCGATAATCAATTATTGCCACCAATTTTCTCCACTTGTATTTTATCAAGCATGTTCAAATTCTTTGTTGCAGGTTTTTCTTGAGATCATAGGAGTTGAGCTACCAAACCCCTTTCCAAGGCTTACGTATGCTCAAGCGATGAGTCAATATGGTTCAGATAGACCAGATATTCGTTTTGACCTTCAACTGAAAGATGTAATCGACTTTTAGATTGTGCTATTTACTTATGAATCTGATTTTCTTTTTTGGCGGTTAAAGAAATCAACATATCTGTGTGTAGATTTTATATTTAGCCCCTGTTTGAGCTCCATTTTCTAAAAAACTCATTTTTCTCCAAACTCATTTTCAACCACACATTCTCTCAATAAAATAATTTTACATGTAAATCCAAAACTTTTCAATCACACGTTTTCCAAAAAAATCACAATTTATTTCCTAAAAAATGGGTCTCAAACATAGGCTTAATAAATTTCTTATCATCATCCAGTCTTCGTCCATCTCTCTTTGTCTGTCTTGTTCTCAACTCAACAATCTCTGTCCTACTGTAAAAGAAGATGAAGTTACCTTGTTTCTAAAACATCAGGAAAATCTGAATTCATTAGTCCATCTTTTTCTATTTCCCATTTGCTTTTGTACCATATTGGCATGAAGTAATTTATCAATTGACCATTTGGTGAATTTACAAGTATTTTAGTCCTATGTTATTGGCTCATATCCTCAATAATCTTCAATATTTATGAATAACTTCTATATCATTTACTGTAGAGAAGTTATGAGGGTATCTTTATCCATCATCTTCTGTTTACGTTGTATTGGACATGTAAAATCATTACTTTTTTTGACAAGACAAGTTGATATCATTATTCTGATCATGAATGATCTAATATTTGATTATTATTATTATTATATAATTTATCTGTCCTGTTTGCTATTTATGCAATGAAAACCATTGACATGTTTATTGGTTTTTTGACAAGTTTTGCCCAGTCAATTCTATAATTAGCATACTGTTTCATATCTCTTTTGATATGGAGTTTTTTGAGCATGACCCTAGTTTGCTTATATTATTGTTATGAGAGGTATGATATATATGTGAATGTTTGATGCATTTTGTTCGTTAAACAATGATTTTGTAATGTTTTATTTTTATTTTTTTAGCTTTCCTCAAATGAGAGGTTCCAGCTGTCTTTCATTTAACTAGACAGCTAGATTAGATGAACTTAAAATGAATTTGCTACATTTCAAGAATATTCTGTCCTAATTTTGTTTGGTTTGAGCATTAAATGATATTACTTCCATTTTTATTTGATTTTATTTATCTTCTACCTGCAGGTATCTGATATTTTCTCAGATTCCTCCTTCAAGGTTTTTGCCGATACTTTGGTTAGTGGTGGAATTGTTAAGGCGTTGTGCGTGCCATCAGGAGCAAAAAATTATTCAAATACTGCTCTAAAAAAGGGTGATATATATAACGAAGCTATTAAATCTGGAGCAAGGGGTTTGCCTTACTTAAAGGTCTCGAATAATGGTAACAAAATTCTGCAAATATTGAACACTTACATATTGGTAAAGAAGATTATGGATCACAATCGGTATTGTTCAATATATTATCTTAGGGATCCTTGAAGGAATACCTGCACTTGTATCAAGTTTAGACACAACAAAGCAAGAGCAGTTACTGAGCCAACTATCTGCAAGCTCGGGTGATCTTATCTTGTTTGCAGTGGGTAACCGTGCATCAGTTAATAAAACCTTAGACCGGCTGAGGATGCATGTAGCCCATGAGTTGGGCTTAATTGATCCTGTAAGTAGACAATACTGCAAATTTGGAAAGCATTTAATACATTTATCAGAGAAAAACGAATTTGGTTATTAGTATCTCTCCCTTTATCTGACCTTATTTTGTTTGTTCTTGCCATTTAGTCAAGGCATTCAATCCTGTGGGTGACCGATTTTCCGATGTTTGAGTGGAATGATTCAGAGCAGAGGCTTGAGGTTTGTATAGTTTCTGTATTAAGCATCAGAATTTTGTAAGTTTTAACAATGTTCCTTTTAGGGAAAAACTATGCTAGAAGCAAAAAAGGAAGAAAAAAGGGAAGAGAAGAAAAATAAAATGGTGTTAATGAAATTCCTTCCTTTTCATGTCATGCCTACACTTCTCTTGCAGTTTGTATTCACAACTTAATGTATAGGATTTTAATTTATAAGGAAAATGTAGACCTGAAGAAAAGGGAACTTGTGTTCTGTTATGATGTCAGATTTTTGATGGCCACTCTATTTTCCAAAATATGATGATAACTAATTACAAGTCAGAGCTTATAAAAAGGTGTTAGGAGTCCCTAAAAATGTGTGTCAAGATTTAACCCTGAGGGGTTGCTCAATTGGTCAGGCCTTGGGTTTGCTCCCCAATGGTCACCGGTTCGAGTTCCCTCAGAGCTACTGAGGTGAGTATCCGACTGTAAACTTCAAGCCTCAAGGCCCGTGGGATTAGTCAAGGTGCGCGTAAATTAGCCCGGACATCCACGGTTATAAAAAAAAAAAAATGTGTGTCAACATATAGATTCTGGAAAATGCATTTACTTGGTACTGCTTGTGCCAAAAATTTGAGAAGGTTCTGTTGCAATGTTTTATGATAATTACTAGTATAATCACCGTATCACCATGTGCTTATAGTTTCTAGTAGTTGCTAAGAATATTGGTTTAATGTATCTTATCACATTGGGAAATGGCATTGTACTTCTTTTCAGGCCTTGCATCATCCTTTCACTGCCCCTAACCCTGAGGATATGAAAGACCTTTCTTCTGCTCGTGCCTTAGCTTATGACATGGTGTATAATGGAGTTGAGGTATATGGAAACTAGTTAGATCTAGAAGTTTCTATTCTTAAATAGTTAGAGAGTACTTAAAACGTGCATACATCAAATGATAGATTGGTGGAGGAAGCTTGAGAATTTACAAGCGTGAAGTTCAAGAAAAGGTTTTGGAAATTGTTGGCATTTCCCCTGAACAAGTAAGCAGATACTTGTGATCTTATTTTATATCTAGGATACACTTTAGATTCCACAAAAAATTACTGTTGTCCTGTTTTCTCTTATTATGGATTCTGTAAACCATAAATTTGACCCTTCGTGGGGATGTTAGAAAACATGTTATAGTTATGGCCCCATGAACAAGCGTCAGCGCTGAGAGAATGGATTTACTACTTAGTTCCATACTATATTTCCTATACATTTTTTTCTTTATTTTATTTGTTTCCAAAGATTGATAATAGAGGAAGAGCAGGGGAAAGATTCTAACCAGTAATTGAGAGTATATCATGAACTAGTGTATCACCATCTATAGTTGTGACATGGATACTGTTTTCCGAGTGCAGGCCGAAGCAAAATTTGGGTATCTTTTGGAGGCTCTGGACCTGGGTGCTCCTCCACATGGTAATGAAAGCCTTTTCTTGTTTGAAACTTTTCTTGTTTTGTTTTTCAAAGATGTCGGTTCATAATTTGAAATATGAAAGTAACAACCCTAAAGAATAAGGTAGTAATAAAACAGCTGCGTTTATGCTAAGCATTTTGGGCAATGTTTCTCAATTCTTTCCTGATTGATAAGCACTTATTATTGCCGTTTATTAATCTCTACCTACATCATAATCATTTCAGTTCACTAATCGGTTTTTAAGATTGCTAAAAATACTTGTCAGCATGCATTATTAAGCCTATTTTTGTGCTTACAAGTGAATAGTGCTTATTTTAAAATTAAACAACTTATGTTTTCTGAAATACATTTACTTGCCGTGTGGGCAGATGAAGTGCTTGAATCCGCTCTATGCTATGAAAATAACCAAAGTGGACACTACATCATTTTTGTCGTCGAATTTTTGCACGTTTGTATGTACTGCCTTATAATTTTTTTTTTAAAGAAAATAACCTAGAATTCACTGAAGAAATATACTGTAAATTACCAGTATATTTCATGAATCACCCACATTTATAGATTTTTACTTGAGAAGGAAGCTTTTTGAATATGCAGGGGGAATTGCTTATGGGTTAGATAGGCTGGTAATGCTGTTGGCAGGTGCTCATTCCATTAGGGATGTTATAGCTTTCCCAAAGACAACTACTGCCCAATGTGCCCTTACTCGTGCACCTTCTGAGGTCGATCCCCAGCAGCTCAAGGATCTCTCGTACAAGTCTACAGTTTCTTGAAGCTTTCATGTCGAGTTTTGTGGATTCAATTTGCTGTATCATTATTTTTACTGAAGAAAATAAGTAATTTGAATACAGAAATTGGCACATTTGTTATTCCGGATTGAAGTTGCTAAACGTTGGAGAGGATATAAAGAAGAAACATAAGTTAATCAGCTGTATTGTGTTCCATGTGCCCATCACCTGGTTCCAGAAGAAAGTAGTCTTTTCTTTAATGGCTACCATTTGTTGAATTCTATTTTTCTCTTGATTTTGGGGTTAAAATGTCATGGGGGTGTGGTTGAAAATGAGTATGGACAAAGTGACAGATTTCAAAGAAGAGTTTGATACATTTTTTTGAATTACGAATGTTTATGAAAATATTAAGATGGGGTGCGTGGTTGAAAATGAGTATGGCAAAAAGTGACTGATTTCTAAGAAAGGTTGAATACATTTTTTATTTTGAAATCACGAGCATTTTATGAAAATACCAGGATGGGTTGTAGTTGAAAATGAGTACGGTAAAAAAGTGACCAATTTTATAGAAGGGTTAATACAACCCCCCCCTCTCCCCACACACACACACACCCTCTTTTTTTTTTTTTGAAATCGCGAACGTTTAACGAAAATATTAAGAGACGAGAATCAACAATCCATTCAAGATAAGTCTCTGACTTGTACAATATATGATGGAACTGAATACGGCTATACAAGATTAAAAGAACATCATGTTAAGATACAACAATGTACAAAATAAATCTAAGAGCTCTACTTAAGGATTAGGCTGAAACACAAAATGAAATTGTGTATAAGAAGTTCGTCTCAAGTCCATAGAAGAGTAGAACAAGATGAATAAGTTTTGTTTGTTTAAAGTTATATCCAAAAAAATAAAATAATAATAATAATAATAAAAGAAAAAATAATAATAATAAACAAATAGGTTTAAGCCATGAAGTGTAATAACATTCATAGAAGAGTAGCACAAGATGAACAAGTTTTGTTTGTTTAAAGTTATAACCAAAAAATAAAAAAAATAAAAGGCTTAAGCCATCAAGTGTAATAACATTTACAATTACTAATTTAACGTTGAACGTGTGTTGCATGTTTTTTTAAATGTTTTATAAATGTTATAAAAGTAACATTCGAATATTCATTAATGTTAATTAATTTAGAATTAATACCAGAGAATATATATGTAACAATGAATGTTAAATCATTTATTTAATTTTTTATTAACTTAAATTGAATGTTAATTAGCTTACATAAACGTGAATAATGAAATGCATTCTCGAAGAATTCAAGGTATTCAAAATAATTCAAAATGATTATATGGACTCAACTATTTGAACGAATACAGACAATACAAAATTTATGTTTCAAGAAATACTTTATTTCAATTATGTCTTTCACCTCAAAAGTTGTTCCTACCGACATTACCATCAAGCAAGACAAAAAATGATAAAACTTTTATAAAAAAACTTTAGCCAATTTAATCAGATTTATTTAAGCCACTTTATAAAAATTGACACGTTATTTCAAAAAGAGGATGTCGACAAATGACAAATGGTAGACATCATTGTCCATCAAGACTATTTATGATTTTTTCAATTCAATTTGTGAAGATTTCGAGTCCGGATTTTAAGTATAAATCAAGCTCAAGACAAGTTCTTCGGAGGAATTTTTTAGCAGGAGAAAAAACTTCAAGAAACTTAGAAAAATTCCTTTTAATTTTCTAATTTTCTTTACAAAAATTTGTATTCAATATTTCTTCAATAAATAAGTATTTTCATCAAAAGTTTGTTTGTTTGATTTCATTTTTAAGTTCTATTTCCTCCTACAACCCTGTTCCCTGGGTTATTTTGTTGATAAACAAGTTAAATTCCAGAATCAGATTTTTCTTCTAAACTAGAATTGAGTCAATTTAGAAATTCAAGTTTAATATCTTCACCAATTTAAAGATTATTAATTTTTCTCTTCTTTGGATATTTGTTTGAATAATGTCATGTTTGATTACATTTCCAACAAGTATTTTTGAAGTTTTAGGAATTTGTTTTCTAAAAGATTTTTCTTTTGAATATTTAGAAAGATGATTTTGAAAAGATTTTATTTTTGGAAAAATTGTTGTTTTTGAAAAGATATTTTTCTCAATTGAGAAGGAAAATTTTCTTTTTCATTTTCGAAGATGGAGGAATGATTTTCTCAAAATCATAATTGGACTATTCCAATGATATACAAGAGTTCTTGGAAGTGTAGAGCTTCAATTTGCAAAAATTGAACAAAAATTGCATAACTGGACTATTCCAAAAGTAGACAAGAGTTGTATCTATAAAATAAGAAAGTTTGATTTTACTCAAAATTATTCAAATTGCTAAAATTGAACAAACTCTTCAAAATTGGACTATATTTGGTAGATAAAAGTTCTATCTATGAGATAGGAAAATTCGACTTTACTCAAAATTATGTTATCAAAACATTTGAGAAAACTATATTGCTATAAAAAAATCAATCATCTCAAATAAATTTATTTTCAAAAAATGCTATTCAAAACCCATGGAAGAAAATTTAAATATCTTCATGTGAGAGTAATTTAAATTGCTATTAAACTATTGTTTAGACTTGATTTAAATATCCCTATTCTCTTAACTCTCAGAGATAGGAGACTTCTCAAATTTGAACATTCATTACTTTCTGTTTTAGAATCAAATTTAGAAAGTGGTCCTATTTTTTTCAAATTGTTATCCAAATTTAAATATTCAAACAAAAAACTTTGATATTGATAATCGTTCAAAATCATTTTCTTTAATATATAGAATATATTATAAGTTTATGAATACTCAACTCAATATTCGAGCTCTTCGTTCATCTCCAAGAGAAGAAAGCCTTCTTGTGGAGGTTAACCCTCTTCATTCAAATGCCATGATTCCTAAAAGTATACCGTGTAATTTTCAATCTAGAGGATTATAATGAGATTTTGAGAATGCTCAAAACCCAATTCTTACTCCTGTTCATAATATTCCAAATCAAATTATTTCATTTCATGATGGAACTGTGTAGATGATTTTAGAAGGGTCTACATCAAAAGGTCTTCAAATGCCATATTCTTCTAGATCTAAACATAGATCTGAATTTCCTTTACAAACTTCAAGGTTTTCAACTTCATCTAAAAAACTCAAAGGGGTCATTTCAATTCAAATATTCTAACTCAATATACATCTGACATAGATGATGATTCAGAGCATCATGAATCTCCAACTTTGTCCGATATGTTACCTAATCCATTTGAAAGGTTGGATAGTCAATGTAATGTTATTTCTTTTATCATAGATAGAATAAATGAGTTCAAAACTGACCAAAATCCTATTATCAAAGCTTTGCGTTATACTCTCAAAAAGATGTTTTGGAAAGATGAAATTAAATCTCTATGGAAAGACTTTTATGATTTTCCTAAAAATTTAAGTTTTTATGAATGGACACATTTTAAAGTATTTGGTAAAAACATTTCAAAACCCAAATCTATTTAAAACACCCATGTGTAAGAAAACATGGAAAACTACTTTAAGTCAAACTTTTCAATCTGACATCATCCAATGAAAGAAATAATTGTTTCCCACGAAAACACTGAAATCATTGAATTCCCTTTCAAGAAAATTCCTATCTCAGCTCAAAGGTCTCAGCTCAAAGGTCAGATGGTTTTATTCTTACAGCAAAAGATATAAAAAATATTTAATCTTAGAACAATTATAAAAATTTTGTTCTTCAGTCTGTCGGTACTCAATTAAACAGAATTGAAGCCAATTCTGAATCTGAAGCATCTTCATCTATTAATAAGAAGAAGTTGCTTTTCAAATTTCGTATCTTCTGATTAAAAAGTTTTACAAGAACTAGCTTTTCACATTTCTAAACTAGGATCTTCCAAAAATATCAATATTATTGATACTTTTGAAGATTTCGAAGCTCAATTTATTGAAAATGAACATTCTCAAATCAATAAATTGAAAGGTCAAAATTCAAAACTTCCAAATTATTATCTCGTCCTTCTCTTAGGTGATGAAATCATCGAATGGAATCTTGATGGATTGACACAATACCAAATTATTCAAGTACTCAAAGATATGGCTGTTGTATGTCATGCAACATATATCCCCGGAGAAATCGATGCTCATATTGCTTTCTATAATATAATTTGTGATTTCATCGGACAACTTAAGCATTGGTGTCAAAATTATCTTACAGATGATTTAAAAAGGTTGAGATTTTTTTAAATCTCAATTGTCCAAAACTTCATAATTCTCCATGGTACAAGGCCTTATATGTTTCTTACCAGAGTTTTTATCCGAGAAGATTATAATCAATATTTTTGGAAAGAAAGATTCATTTCTGGACTTCCAAAACTCTTTGCTGAAAGAGTTAGGAATTCTATCAAACTCTAGTATAAAGATACAATTTCTTATGATATATATCCTTACTTATGGCGAGATTATTAATTTTGTCAATAAGGAATGATTAACACTCTACATTGATCTCAAACTAAAAGCAAAATTAAAATAAGAAAGATCTGAAAGTCGTAAAGAACTCGAATCCTTCTGTGAATAATATGATTTTGAGAAAATCATTCCTCCATCTTCGAGAATGAAAAAAGAAAAAATTTCATTCTTATATGAGAAAAAGATCTTTTCAAAAATAACAATTTTTCTAAAAACAAAAATCTTTTCAAAATCGTTTTTCTAAATATTCAAAATCCAGATATTCAAAAGGAAAAACTTTTAGAAAACAAACTCCTAAAACTTCAAAAATTACTTTTTGAAAATGTAATCAAACAAGACATTATTCAAACAAATGTCCAATGAAGGGTCAAATTAATGAAGATATTAAACTTGAACTCTAAATCTACTCAATTCTAATTCAAAAGAAGAATTTGATTATAAACTTAAACTTGTTTATCAATATCAAGAAGACTCTGACGCTAATATAAGCTAAGAATCCTCTGATTCCAATACCTATCACTGCAAAGAGGTTTGTGGTTGTAACATCATAAATGTTCTTATTAAAGAAGAATAACTTATTCAAGAAATAATAGAGAAAATTGAAGATCCTCAACTAAAGAAAAGATTCTCTCTTCTTCTTATTCTGAATTCTTCAACATCTCCGATAACTCCGTTTAATATGAAAAATATATTAAATTGGTTTAATACTGAAAGTTCACCTTCTTCAAAAGTCTCATGTTCTGAATTTTCGGAAATCAATAATATGAAATCTCAAATTTCAATCATTGAATGGCAAAAGAAAGATGTTCGTATGGAAATTGTTCTCTTGAAAACCAAAAATTTGGAACAAGAGATTTCCAAAGAAACCTCTAATTCATCTTCCAGTTTTGATTTATCTTCTGATGATGAAAATATTCCTCAAATAGAATATGAAAAAAACAAAGTTATCAATCGTATTCAACTTTAAAAATGGTACTACAATATGACTATTGTAGTCAACAAATAATTCAAACTTACTACTAGAGTTTTAATTGATTCTGGTGCTGATCAAAATTATATTAGAGTAGGTCTTATCCTTACAAAATATTTTGAAAAAAAAACCTATTGAGCGTTTTTATGGTGCTAGTGACAAAAAGCTCAATATTCAATATAAACTTTCAAAAACTCATATTTGTTTTAAAAATATTTTTTATTTATTCAAAGATTTAGATCAATAAGTAATTTTTGAAACTCCTTTTATCGTTCAAATTTATCCATTTCACGTTGATTCAAAATGACTTACTGCAAATATTTTTAATCAAAAAATATTTTTCAAATTTACAAATCCACCTTCTTATAAGGATGTTAATTCCTTGAAAGAAGTATCAATTTGAAGAGCAATTAATACAAAACTTTTTAATAAAAGAAAAAAAAAATCATCATTTTAAAAACAAATTGAAAATGAAATATGTTCTACCATTCCCAATGCATTTTGGAATAGGAAGAAACATATTGTTTCACTTCCTTATAATTCTGATTTTCATGATTCAATTATTTCTACAAAATTTTGTTCGATTCGGATGAATAATTGCATTAAGGAAATCAATGATTTATTTGATAAATGACTGATTCGTCAAAGTAAATCAACTTGAAGCTGCTCAGCTTTTTATGTCAATAATTTTGATGAAATTGAACGAGGGGTTCCCATCTCGTTATCAATTATAAGCCCCTTAATAAAACTCTTCAATTGTTTACCTCAAGAGAAAGATATGTTAAACATATTATTCAAAACTATTATTTTTTCAAAATTTGATATGATTTTAGCAAATTCAAATTAAAGAAGAAGAT
>CAIGRO010215352.1:0-11537 GCA_903798355.1 Fraxinus baroniana | reverse complement strand
ATGAAAAACCTGATTTTTGTAATTTTAAACCTGTGACCCGATTTTTGATTTTGGGATAGATAAAGAATGAATTGTAAATTTTTCCCTTCTAGAAGCTTGTCGGTAGCGTAAACAGTTTAGGGAGATCCTACTAATGAAAAGGCTTTTAGTAAGGTAGTGAAGCCATAACCAAACATTACTGACTTTGGAATATCCTTAGCCCTTGTTTGGTTTCCATTATTTTTAAAATATATTTATCTTATTTTCAATCATACATTTTTCAATAAATAATATTATACGTAAATTCAAAAATTTCCCTTATTTTTGAACTACACATTCTCCATCAAATCATGGGGCTCAGATGCTATTTCTCGTAGGTTCTAATAGTTCCTAAATTTTTTTCTATAGGAATTCTCTAATTTGCTTTAAAAGAAAGTAAGATTGTTACAATAGTTGAGATCAACTGTATTATTAGTTTCAAGAGTATCATACAAAAATCATATAGGAAATTTAAACCAGAGCATTAGAAAATGTAAGTTTCTGTTTATGGCCATGGGAGAAGAAATAGAAGATAATGATGGATGAGATGGAGGCCATTGGCACAGGCTTCTGAAATTAGAGATCCATACATGGCTACTACGGTTTAGCTCAGTACTGCTGCCCGAGCATTTGATGAAGCTGCCATCAACGAAGCCAAACTCAATTCTCCAAAAACCCTGCATTGTCCCATTTCAGATTCTCAATTGATGATTTCTCATCAATCGGTTTCGACTTCAGCTGAACCTATTGTTCATACTAATCAACTGATGATGGAGTTTGACTAAGAGAGAGCATTAGCATTTTGCACTTGGCATAACCGATCAACAAATTAGATGTATCTTTGCAAGTTCCCAATATTCATTGTAATATTATCAGATCAAATGAACAGTGTACAAGAAATATGAAGTCCCTGCTTTACCCTTTATTTCTAAAACCTATTTTTTTTCTCAACATCTTCCTCAACTAGACATTTCATGGAATCTACTACTTTTATCAACTTCTACCAAAATCTAATTTTTAGCTAAACCATAGATGGACAAAATCACTCATATTCTTGCAAAAGCTAAACTTGTTTGATAAGTCAATAGTCCAACTTCATAAGATACTATCACTGTCAACATTATATTGTTACAAGTTTCCACAATTAAAATAGAAAAAAATTATCCACCAGATTCATGGTACATAGATAACAGGTACTAGCGTCGTTAACCTGCTAAATTCTCAGCAGCAAGCATGGATATTGATTGTTCAAATTAATGAATCATTAAATGGTAATAACATCACAACAGACTCAAGGAGAAAGTGAGGTCTCGAAGGAGAGACAAGGGGCCAATTCACTTCCCGGTACGAATTGCAACCTGCAAGAGAATCACTCTTAACAAAAGATCATATCACTCACTAACATTCCAACTCAGGAATGTGTTCTCGATGAACAGAGCGAGACCTCCTACATAATTTTTCAAACNAAGGGGCCAATTCACTTCCCGGTACGAATTGCAACCTGCAAGAGAATCACTCTTAACAAAAGATCATATCACTCACTAACATTCCAACTCAGGAATGTGTTCTCGATGAACAGAGCGAGACCTCCTACATAATTTTTCAAACTTGAAGTGCAGTTTTGTGGACCATTGTCTCCTTGTGGATTTGATGGCAACTCTTTTCAACAAGGTCAAGCAGCTTCTCCAAGTTCATAGCCCATGAATTTAGAGTGTCATTGCTGTCCTTCGCAGTCTGGAAAGACACTATACCAACAGGTCTATCGATCTTCGCGACCAATGCCTTGGAAACAACCATTTCAGAAAGATGCTTCTCAGCTTCCTGCAGGAAGACATATTATGATAATATAGATAAAATAATACGGACAATTTCCATCTTCAAGCATAGAAATAAACAAATAAAGAGCAGATGATCCGAGACAGATTGAGATAAAAGGGTATTGAAACTATTTCAGGAGAAGTAAAGAAATTATCACATTTAAGTGTGGATTACCAATGTGGCTAAAATGATATTTTCTCATATACGCAATGCTGGGCATGCTTCTGAAAAATGACTCAATCATAACAGATACATCAATATGCAAATTATACTAGTTCATAACCTCATGTCCCGAGTCTAATTCCAGAAATTTCTAAATGTTTATTCCATTTAATTATAGGGCAAGAAGGTCGAGTCTTAAGAGGAGATGCAAGATAACAATTGATAAATGAAAATAATTCTGATAACCTCAAACTTAATCCGAGAAACGTTCAGGAAGAAAATTCACTAACAGATCGCATACAACTTAAAGCATATTCTCAATCAATGGCTCTATTAGGAAATTGCAACAAATCATATTCGTTAAACAAGCAGCCAGACCTGGATACCAAGACATAGTAGATCTGCAAGCCTCTTCAAGGATATACGTGAGTAGTATTTTGAGACAACAAGGATGTTCTGCAAGGAAATACACTTACAGATAGATGTTACACATCCAAAAAAAGTAGATACACTCAAACTGCTACATGAAACACGGCAACAGTATTATTAAAGCAAAAGATATGCGGCTTATTACATGTTCTATTACTCTTAGTCTGAGGTCTTCAGCTGCTTTTTCACCCAAAGAACCACCCAGCATGTTGTTCTCGTTCTCAAACTCAACTTTGAAAGTGTTCCATAGAGATGTCCACTGTATGACCTCCATGGTAACTAATTGCTTGAGCAGTAATCTAATGACAGAGTAAAATAACATGTCAATTAACACTGGATAACGTATGATGGAAAAAGAAAAAAAATCAAAAGGAGAAAGTTCAAAAAACTTCAAAGTGCTTGCCTAAACTGAGGAATTTCTGAAAGATTCTTGTCCTCGAGGGTTGAGTTAATAAGACTAGACTGCATAGGATCATGTGGTGATAAGACCAAATACCAGCATATTTTCCTCAACACCTGCAACATATATAATTAATGCAAAAGTTCATAGGAATGAAGAAGGCATACAGATTAAGTGAGGTGAATATGCATGCAATGTATTTCATGTACTACTGGTGAATGATTAGAACAAAATAACTACAAAGAAGAGATACGTCACCGGTATCCATTGCGATGGGTCTTCTTTCACTGAGGGAATTTCATATATTGCCTTGTAACATCGGCATATTTCAAGGTAATCATTACTATGTGAGTGGTACCTATACCAAATGGTGATCAATCAAATAAGTATTCTAGGTATGTGTCAGACATTACTGAATAACATCAAAATATTGATCAGCACAAGCAAAGACATAATTACATTAACAAATAAATGAGGGATTCTATATTCTAGTTTTTCCAACCAGGATCACAACTTAGAGAGGCTATAACCAATTCATGTCATCAAGCAGGACGCATAGCCATGTAACGGTGACTTATATAGCTTCACACACACACGTGAATTTCTCTTTGGGAATTTTCTAAATGCCAAGTTTGCACCAAAATAAGGAAACTAAATTCTAAAAGGAAATAAACTAATTTTAATCTAAACAAAACTTAAGTAAAAGATAAAATCTATTACAACTAGAAAAGGAAACTAGAAAAGATAAATCACAATTGTAGTAGGAAACTACCAATCATGATTATGTACTATATCAAATATAACTAACTTTGCATCAAATGTTATTTAGCAAGGAAATAACCTAGTTGTTCGATATCATTAACAACCACAGTTGCCAAAATTAACAACACTCGTTAAACTTATAATTTTAAATTCCATAGCTCTAGGGCAAACATGATTCAATTGTTTGTCATTCGATATCATTATTGATTGCAATGGCACAAAATATAAATGATTGTTAAACATATTGAAAATGAAATGAACTGAACAGGATAAAGTGACACGCCACTACTAAGTTCAAAATTTAACAGATCAAAATCTGGAGCTGGACAGAATAAATTTGAAAGGTAGAAATATTATAAATTTTCTACAGATAAGCTGGTCAGTGATTTGATAAGGCTCCGGACAGAAAAGAAGCATCATTGCATTTGGTCGTATGAACAGAAGTTGAATGCTAGAGAATGATTTATGAAGTACAGTCATTAGCAACACATGGAAAGTTTCATGCCATTAACAAGATCCAACTTTAACGCCAAAAATCCCCCTCAAATTCAAGCAATGATGATATGGTAATTCATATGATATTGAAGATTTTAGGAAAACAACAAATCTAATATCACAAGATTAATAAGACTTTATTGCCATTGACCTGTCCTCTCTATTTGACTGTGTCTGCACACTGTTATTTGCTAAGATTTCTGCATGCATGACGTGTACATGTGGGCGAGTGCTTGTATTCCAATTAAGAGAGACCTTCACTAATGATTCGCGAGTATTAAAGATTATTTGGAGGAAGTATAAACTAACATCACGCATACCGAATCATTAATTGGTAGTAAATCTTCTTCAACTCCAACAAAGATGGAATATCGGCAGGAGGCTCTTCAACTACACTTTCATTTTCTTTAGGTTTTTTCTTCTCTTTTGAAGTCTCAGCTTCAAAAACTCTGGGACTGATCTTTCTTGAGAGTATTTGTGCACGTACATAATCCTGGCGATCTAAACACAGACGAACCTACAAGATTTGAAGATCAAGGTATCACATCATGTGTAACAAAAGCATTTATTCCAACCACAGTTTCTATAACAGACGAAGGTAAATAGAGAAGGCTACACACTTGTTCAAGAATGAATGCTGTTTTTTCAGTTTTTGCCATTGCACCGAATGTCTCCACCTGTAGTCCACATTGTTAGGAAGCGACTGGGAAGGTAGAATAAACTTGACATGCAACTTATAGCTTGTTTGGCAAGCGTTTATAAATAATTTAAATTATAAATAAATAGAAATCATTGGTGAATAAGTAGATAGTACTTGTAGGTCTCACGAAATATATGGATAAAAAATGGTTTGACTGTTAATAAACAGTTCATAACACTAGCCAAACATATGCTAAAATGTGCTTAAAGGAAAGGAAAAGAGAATAAACAAGATTATCATCCACCGACCGCAATTTCTTGCATCAAATCAGCAGCCTCAGCTATTAGTCCCTGATCTTCTTTAATCTTCGCAAGTTTCTTAATCAGGCGAGCTCTCTCTATCTCAACATATATCTGCCACAAGGTGTGCCCATTCGAGAAATTAGTAGAGAATAAATCTTCATGGTAAGAAAAATCCAAAACATATTGTGCAGGAAATCATGCATGAATAATCACCTTTCCTGCAGATACGCTATTAAGTGTCTTAATGAGCTCTGTTTTAGTATCAAGATCTGGTGTCTGGTCGATATACTGCATTGCTTGTTGAACCATGGCTTGTACAGCCTGTATTACAACATGAGAAAACCAAATGGGACACAGCCTCAAACAATGGAAGGGGCTCAAAAATGTCATTTATCAATATTCTATAAAAAGGAAAAATATCTTCGTTTTGATGTAGGAAATACAAATCTTACCACTGAATAACTACAATTTACTTGTTAGTGGATAAAATAAGGTTACATAAAACCATACCTAAAACAAATAAATCAACAGTACAAACTGCAGAGCAGAAAACATTAACTCGATGCATATGTTTTACAATAAATCAGGCATACCAGTACACATGCCATGAATAATTGTCCACCTGTTCACACGTCTGTCTACACATATCAAGCATACAATATTGAAACATAATTTGTGCTCCCTACCCATACAGAAATGCACATTATTGGTGCATATTCATTAGTATGTGATGTCTACATAGAGATCAAACCTTCCAATGGAAAATCCAATCAATATGGGAGCTATGAAAATAATTCGAGGGATTATTCTGTAGACTTCAGACAGCAAGGTTAAATGAAAACTGGAAATATCCTGACATTGAGTACTTCAATGTGCTTTGAGCTTTTGCCAACGTTGGCCATTAGGTGCAGGATAGATTGCTAAAGGTGGAGGAGAATTGGAGAGTGATGTTGCAAGGAGGTTCCATTGAACTCTCAAATGAAATTATTGACATGATGGACAATAGTGAATGGTGAATAATCTTCATATGTTAGTTCTGTTCACACCATTGTCTAAATTTGAATGGCATCATACTAACATAAACAGTACAACCAGAAAGGTCAATCTGGTTGGACTTGGACTTCCAGCCAAGTTGGTTCAATTACTTTTTCAACCTTAAAAAGCTCGCCATCTTTCTCCAAACGTGCATGAGCACTCTTACTTACACGGTTACACCCCTGAATCGAAACCATTAATTAGCTGCATGCTTTTGGAAGTCCAAAGCCAGTAATTTGAGAGTGAGTTGGAAGAGGATAGTCATATTCTGAACTCATTAATTAAGAGGGCATAATGGCTTAATATTATAAAAGTCAGAAAACGAGTTATAATAATCATCTATTCAAGTAGGAGGCAATCACAATGTCTATATGAGAATTGACAGTTAGTCTATGAACTGTTTATGAGGCACAGGTCAACCAATGCTCGAATTTGCTATCTAGCAAGTAAACATTTCATAAATAACATTGACCCATAATAACTATTTTAAAAATACTATAAAATAAACCACTTTCTTGTAGTCTTCACATTTCTCTTCCATATGAAACCACCACTTCTTCTACAACTCAAATTACCCCCAAATCTTACGAAAGAACAGCAAAAAGCATATATTTTCAACAATAAAAATCATAATTCAACAAACTACGACAGCAGTGATGTGTACGAAAATAAAACGATGCAAGTATATTAAGGAAATTGTTTAGACCTGTTTCAATTGGCCACGGCGCTTAGACAAAAGAACAATCTGATCATTGAGAGTTTTCCAAGCCCGGCCATCGAAGCAGAGCTGCAGAATATCACTAACAGCCTTTCTGGTGCCGACCACGTCACCAGCTTGCCTCATCTGCTTCTCCACATTCAGCAACGCCTCTATTTTCGCGTCCAAATTCTCCCCTCCATTTTCCTGCAACACAATCAAAGGTAGAAAATTAACATTTGAGATCTAATTGGGGAAATAATTAAGAGATTGTATTGTAGCTGAAAATAGCAAGAGCAACAATTGCAAACCATTTTGATGAGATTGGTTCGATTAATGAGGAATTTGATGAGCTGAAAGGAAAATTAAAACCCTAGAGAGAGAGAGAGCGCGAGCTCTGTTCTAATTTCTCCGTTTTATTTTTTACAACTTTTCTTTTCTTGGAAGAAGGGATACGTAAAGCAGATGAAAAACGGGGTAACGCTGTGTTTGAGATTATTTTAATGGAGAATGTGTGGTTAATAAAAAAAGTTATTGATGTGATAAAAAATATTATTTAATTGAATAATGTGTAGATGAAAATGAGTAGAAGAATAAAAATATAGGAAAAGTTATTGATGTGATGAAAAATATTATTTAATTGAATAATGTATAGATGAAAATAAGTAGAAGAATAAAAATGAAAATTTTAATATATACCAAACAGAGGCTAAATAACAAATCTACCCAAATGGTTGATTAATTTACAAAATTTCCTCATAAGTTTCGTTAACCCTACATTCCCTTCTGTCAGCCCTTAAAAGTTGACATGCGCAATGACATGAACACACCTTGCACTCATGTTGGGATTTTGCAAAGAAGTGTGTTGATGGTGCACACTTCAGATTTGGAGCAAGAAAAATGTGGGAATGATGTTTGAGTTTGACAAGTGTCAAAGTGTTGTAGATTGGCAAGGCATGGATGATTCAGCTTGTTGTTCATGGGCAAAGTGTTGCCAAGACATCCGGCTTGCTGTCAGTGGGTTGAAGTCCACAAATTCGGGTGTCCAAATTTGGCACATGTTTGACACGTGTTGAACAGTTTTCGGGTCCATACAAGTGGGAAGTATGTAAAGCTGTGAATGTTTGTGAGAAGCGTTTTTAGTAGTTCTAAGCTAACTGGGTTGGTTTATCCCTTTTGCAGTTAATGGTGTTAACAGCATACGAATTTTGGTCTATAAATTGAGAATGCTAGACCGATAAGACACAATGTGTGTTGTGATCTTTCAGTATTCATTCATTTTCTTGTATTATTGTGGAGTAATAAACGAGTTGGGTTTTACCCGTAAATCTATGTTCTTTTACTTTGCTGTCTTTAATTCTCATGTGTTCTTTATGCAAATTCATGGGCTGACTGAGTGGAGCCTCAGTACCATCGTAGGCGAAAATTTGGCTAAGTATTTTACCAAGAATTCGTCCATGTGATAATTGGTATCAGAGCCTCTTTGCAGTTGTTAGGTTTCGCTTACAGAAATGGCTACAAATCAGAATCTTAAGGATTGAGTTTCTGCGTTAGAGGATTTTGTGGTGTCCCTATGACCAACAGTACAGTCAATTTGGATGTACAAGTCCATGCACATAATGATGTGTACATATAATTGAGGGCTCAATTCGAAGAATTTGCTAGCGAAGTAGATGAAAGGCAATCTTTGTTCATGAAATATTTGTTGGATCATGTTGATAATTCAAAGGCTTGGTTTGATGCCCTTGAAAGTGAAATTTTCTTGTTGAAATTGACTTTAAACAGTACTATTGTACCGGATGCGGTGGGTGCTTCAAAATTCATGTTCCTGAACCAAAGCAGTTCGATGGTGCTCATAATGCCAAAGAGTCAAAGAATCTCCTATGGGATATGGAGCAACACTTCAAAGTTGCTCGTATTCCAGAGAGGGAGCGGGTAAATATCACTTCAATGTATTTCTCGGGGGATGCAAAGTTGTGGCGGCGAACTCGGGTGAAGGATAACTAAGCTACAAGGCGGTCACCTGTTGTTACGTGGAAAACGTTGTAAGAGGAATTCAATGACCAGTTCCTGCCTTGCAATATAGTTTGGGTTGCAAGGGAATCTCTTAAAAAGTTAAGACAGTCGGGTAGTGTTCAGGAATTCAGTAGTCTCATGCTGGATATCCAGAATATGTCCGAGGATGATAAACTTATCAACTTTATGTAGGGATTACAAAGTTGGGCACAAGCAGAATTGCGGAGGCAATGAGTGAAGGACCTTCCTTTGGCAATGGCTGCAGCAGATTGTCTTGTTGACTACAAGATGGGTGTTAACTCCTCTGTTCACAGGAAAAACAACGAGAAGAAGGCTGGCACATCAAAAGATTGGAAGAAGGGGGATAAGAAGAAGAAATTCGAGGGCCTCAAATCGAAAGATGGTGATCAATCTCAACTCAAGTCAAAGAGTTCTAGTGAATGCTTCATATGCAACGGTCCCCATCGTGCAAAGGATTGTCCAAAGAGGGGAAAACTAAGTCCCTTAAGGTTGGAAGACAGTAATGACAGCTCGGATGATGTCCCCATACTAGTTAATCTGTTGCAGTTCGTGAATGCCATCACTACACTACGGCATAGCTTGATGTACGATCAAATTACTTTTGATGGGAAGGAAGTGTTGGCAATGATGGACATAAGTGCTACTAACAACTTTGTAAGTTCAAAGATGGTGGAAAAGATATGTTTAAGCATGACTCGTGTGACGACTAAAATTAAGATTGTGAATTCTGCAGCACAGCCTGCGAAGGGATCTACCAAATTCACCCTTCGTGTGGGCGAATGGGAGGAAAAATGCAATTTGATGATTGTTCCCTTGGATGATTTTGATTTGATCCTCGGTATTGAATTCTTCGTCAAGGCGAAGAAGTCCGTGGTACCACATTTAAATGTGTTATACATTGTAGATTAAATAAGTCCTTGTTTTGTACTAGCGAGATATCTTGACAAGAACAAAGGAAAGCAAATTCAGGATGAAATGCAATCTGCAAAACTGCTTAAGGATGGCCTAAAGAAAAGAGAGATGATTTTTGTTGCGGTGTTGGTAGAAATCAAAGAGGATCAGGTCGTGAAAGTGCTTGATCAGGTTGCAAGTGTCTTTGATGAGTATGTTGATATAATGTCCCAGAACTTCCAAGAACTCTCCCACCCCGTCGTGCTATTGATCACAAAATTGAACTCGAACCAAGTGCAAAGGCTTCTGCACAGGTCCCATATCGAATGGCTCCGTCGGAGTTGGCAGAGTTGAGGAGGCAACTTGATGATTTACTTGATGCGGGTTTCATTCAGCCTTTGAAAGCTCCCTACGGTGCCCGAGTTTTGTTTCAGAAAAAGCATGATGGTTCCATGAGGATGTGTGTGGATTATCGTGCACTGAACAAGATGACGGTGAAGAACAAATATTCGGTGCCTAATGTTGCTGATTTGTTTGATCGATTGACTAAGGCTTCATTCCTCACCAAGTTGGACTCGCGATCGGGTTACTGTCAAGTGAGAATAGCTGAAGGGGATGAATCAAAGACTGTCGCATGACGAGGTATGGTTTTTTTAAATTTCTGGTTATGCCCTTCGGTCTTACGAACTTACCTGCTACTTTTTGCAACTTGATGAATGATGTGTTGTACGAGTTTTTTGATGATTTTGTAGTATATTTGGATGATATTGTGATATACAGTAGATCACTAGGTGATCATATTCTTCACTTAAGGAAGGTGTGTCTCACGGCTTAGAGAACACCAATTATATGTTGAGAATGAAAAATGTGAATTTTGTCTTTCGGAAGTAAAGTTTTTGGGACATTGGGTTGGTCAAGGAAGAATCGGAATGGATGGAAAGAAGGTAAACTATCGGCGTTTCATTCAAAACTATTCCAAGAAGGTGAACACCTTGACGGATTTACTGAAAAAGGATCGGAAGTGGTAATGGATCGAGGAGTGCCAACGAGCTTTTGAGAAGTTAAAACAGGCTGTTACAATCGAACCAGTGTTTCAGTTGCCTGACTTTGAAAAGTCGTTTGAAGTAGACACTGATGCATTTGACCGTGCTATTGGGGGTGTATTGGTACAAGAAGGTCATCTGATTGCTTATGAAAGTCGGAAATTGAAAGAGTTAGAACAACGATATTTTACTCATGAGAAAGAGATGACGACGATTGTTCATTGTCTGGAGAGTTGGCGACATTATTTGTTAGGAACAAAGTTCATTGTTCTAACGGATAATTTAGCCAACACATATTTTCAGTCCCAAAAAAAGTGTTGGTAAAACAAGGGAGATGGCATGAATTTTTGGCTGAGTTTGATTTTGTATGGGTGGATAGGCCATTCGGACATCGAAATGATGTTGACTTTGCCCTCGAAATCGTATTACTGGCCGAAGATGGGTGACGAGGTAGAGGCATATGTGCTTACTTGGTGTGCCAGCATGATAAAACGAAAAAGAGAAAATAGGCAAGTTTGCTCCAGCTTTTGCTGGTTCCAGAACGGCCCTGACAATCGATATCTATGGATTTCATTTCAAGTTTTCCGAAAGCTGATGGGTTAAAGTCCATTATGGTGGTGATAGACAAGTTCTCAAAATATTCTGTCTTTATTCCAGCTCCGCATGAGTACACAATGAATGTCTAGTGATGACAACGGGGCGGGTTGGAGGCGGGGCACCCTCGTCCCGCCCCGCCCTTCCAATCCCCCGTCCCGCCCCGCCCCGCACCAATATACAAATTAAGCAATGAAAACAAATAATGTCCAAA
>CAIGRO010215311.1:0-16949 GCA_903798355.1 Fraxinus baroniana | reverse complement strand
TACGTTCTGCGTCCGCCCCTGCTTCTCAACATCTTATTGTTTTCACTTTTATTTTTTGTAGTTGGAAATTTGGGTTTATGTGCTTCAATTCTCGTAATAAAATATTAGATGCTTATTGTATGTGTCCGTGTTTTTTTTCTTGAATAAATATAAGGACTAGAGGGAAATCACGATTTTGTGAATATGTTTATTAAGATAACTGGATTTTAGCCTCAACTTCTAATGATCTGTGGAGCAACAAATACACCCCTATCAACCTTGAAAAGTTGAAGGTTGCTATCGTTGGGCTATCTTGAAGACATGGTTTTTATCATATAAGATTTGTTGCGTCCATTAAAGCTAGACATCTTGTCTAAAGTTATATGTTTTTTGGCAATTCAAAATTACAAAACTAAACATTAAGAGCCCGTTCGGTAGATATTAAAATCTAATTAAAATTGAAAATATAGCCTTTTTGGGTCCCCACTCATTTAATAAAAGTCAACAATAACGGCTAATTTTTCAATTTTAATCCGATTTTAATCTCTACCGAATGGCTCTAAAATAATTTTAAGTTCTAGAACTTCCTCATTGCATTTTTAATCCGCATGCATTTGGTTTATTTTTCTAACTATTTGTTCCGAAAAAGTTTAGAGGTTCAGAGAGCGGTGATTGAGGGAATTGAGAATTCAATTTTCATATCTAGTTTGTGTGCAATCTTCAAGTACTTCTTGAAAGGTTTTAGTTAGCAGTTTCATATAATTATACGACATTTTCAAAATATAAAAACACGTCGGGAATAATTATAGTTATATTATTTATAATTATTTTTGATATATAATTTTTGCCCACCCAAAAAAATATCATGGCTCCGCCGTTGTCCCAATATATGACTTACCAACACAGACATGTCTGTCACGTGATTTTTCAAAAAAGTAGTGATATACGTTGATTAAATTAAAATTCTTTAAAATCCTTTATTTATATAGTATAAATTTAATTTTATACTTGTTATTTTTTCTTGTTCAATTTTTTTAAAGATAAGTACCTATTTGTTATTTAATAATAATTTTGAGTTAAAAAATATAATATTACTGATAAAGAAAGAAAAATAATCATGGTAGAGTGACGACACACGTCATCTTAGTTGAAGTGGTGTCCGTGCAACACAATTTTCATACCTTGCTAATTGCTGTGCTTATGTCCCCATCTTTGTTTTGTCGTGTTCTATCTCAGTCTTCCATCAATTAGAACATTAGTCTCTGGTTTATGTCGTGTTAGCACATTTTGAAATGAGGGCAAATATTCAGTTACATTTTTGTTTTTGTAATTTTTTATCCATATTTAAAAGGAAGGGTAATCTAGCCCTCTTGATCCCACATCAGTGGGTGGTTAAGGAAAAGTCTAAAGAAACAACTATAAAATGGTGTGCCGTGTGCCAACAATGGGAAATACATGCCTTGGCGTTTTAGAGCTGGATCAGCCCTTAGGCCTTGAAGAAGATAATTTCTTTATTTTTTGGCAGAAAAACTGGCTGGCAAATCTGGTCCCATGCCAGCTGGTTCACTGGTTAGACTGGCTGGCTCGCGGTTTTTTATCCTGGTTTTAGTTGTAACAGTTTTAAGCAATAATCGGACCTGTTTGTCAACCGGTTCTTGGTTTTCCTGGTTGAACCACCAGTCTGGTCCAGTTTTTCAAAACAAAGGTATCAATGGGGAACTAGTTGCTCTTATATTTTGATGAGTCTGGGAAGAATTGAGAACAAATTTATTTATTTGAATCTAGTTATTTGACCTCACTTTAGACCAATGATAGATGGGCATGCGTCAGTTGCTGCTGCCACATAGTAAATTACAACACTTATGAATATCTTTTTTCAGTTGAACCTGAAGTCTGTGGCATATCAAGCTGAATTTTGCAGCCATTTCATCTGCAATTGCTTTTGGTATCAAAGCTTTTCCATTATATATAAAAAATAGATACACATTCTTTGATAAAATGACAACAGAACTGAAAAATGGCATATATTGAAGAATTAAAATATCATGGAGTTCTTTTATCAATATACTCGATTATACTCTTTTGCAGAAGTCTCCAGTTCTTCTGTGATAGGAATCATTTTCGTCATGCAAACCATGTTTGTTATGAAACAATTGCATACTTCTGTTATGCTGAAAAAACAGTAATAATGACTGTAAATATAAAACTAGAAAATTTGTTCATTTAGAAGCTTTGAAAGTTCTCAGCCACAGTTCTTTTAATAGTTGATGCTCTCATGCTCTTTTACATTTGAATTTAGATTACTTCTTCTGTTTGCAGGTAGAGTTGCAGAATGCGATTTTCTTCATTTATTAGTAAATGGATGAAACTTTGAGTTTAAACTTACAATGTTGAGATTCTCAATGCAGAAAGTCTCTGTAAATGGACCTAAACAGACACTATTATTGTTGTGGGAAATGAACAAGGAGTCTCTTTGGGTACGTGTTCTTGATGAAATGTACCATGCTGCATTGAACTTGAGACTGCGAATTACCTATGAGCTAGATCAGGAAAAAGAGGTATGTTTATGTGCACAACGGCTCTTTTTATATTCCTTTCTTCTAAGTACAGCTCGTGATATTATCTGACTGTAATTCTCTTCTCCGGAATCTTAATGATGAAAGAACATTCCAGATGACACTAACACCATGGTAAATTCGCAATTGGTAACACTATTCTAAAACATGGTAAACTGGTGTCGGAAATGCTGAAATTGGCTATCTTAACCAGTTTTCTCCTGAAGCTTTCTAACTTTTTGAGAAAGCATGTTTGGCTAAGTTTATAAATAAGTTAAAGTTGTTTTTAAGTAATTTTTTCCGAATGTGTGTAAATTAAAATTTTCTTTTAAAACTAGTTACTTATTCCAAAGTAACTCTTAACTAATTTACTTATTTTCAATCTTGATCGATAAGAGTTTTTTACGTTACTTGTTTATTTTTAATTAACATTTTAAGCTTAACCAAATGTGCTCCAAAATTTGGATAGCAACACAATGCTGAAATGAAAAGAGATGCCCTTAAAAGGAAAAATAACCGTTGTCAACAGTGTGAAAGTCAATTTTGCATCTTGGCATGAGTTACCCTACTTGCTAACATTTCACAAACCTGTTCCAGATTCTTCAGTTGCCTAAAGAAAAGCTCATAGGGGAACTGGAAAAAAGATACAAGCGCTTGGGAAAAGTTAGAATTATACTGGAAACTTCGTTAATGAATCTTGATGATGCTCTCATGCTCTTCCACGATTTCTGAATACAAGGCTAGCACATTCTTCCCCCCTCATATTGTGATTATGTTTTTACACTTCACAAATCGATCGAGAATATAATTGAATTAGTTAAATGATCTTTTTGTTGATTTCTGAATACAAGGCTAGCACATTCTTCCCTACCTTCTTTTCCCCTCCCTCCCTCCCTCCTCTCTTAGTCTCTTTTCTTATATTTCCATTTTAGATATTAGTCTCTCTTTGAATTCAGCAACAGAAGAGGAACATGGTATGGCACTCCTTTCCCTTGCTCAAATATTTTGAGTTTTAATCTACTGAGAATGATACTTCCATCAAGGAAAAGAAGATAAATGGGAGATCCAATGCACAGATAGCCGGCATTCGCTTTTCAATCATCTAAGACTCAGTAGTAAGGACCTTGGTTGTATATGGAGTCAATTGTTGTGAGCTTGATGTGCATTATAGCATAAGCCTAGTTAAAACTAATCGTTGACTTTGACTTATATTCAACATTTTTAGTTAAATCAAAGAGGGGCTAAAGAAGCAAGGCGTGTAAATTGTTTCGTGCTCCATGTCTTGGATTCCCCTTGCAACGTTTCATACCCTCATAACTCAAATAAAATTTACTTGAAAAGTTAGTTAGAGTTATCCTTTAAGCTTAGCCAAACATGATCTTCATGCAACTGCTCAATTGATTTTAAAACCTGATGAATATGTAATTTAGACGTTCAAATTTTTGAGGTAACAAACTGTGTGTGTGTGTGTGTGTATATATATATATATATAAGGTAAAGAAAAATAAAGCAACTCTATTGATCTTGAACGGATTGAGAAAGAATTGTCAAGAACACAAATACCCAAAACAGAATTGTGACCTTGTTGAATCGACAAGTCCTACAAGCCATATTTAAAGGTATCCTAATGTAGCAGTGCCAATGTCTAAAATATACGTGAAACGACGAAGGAACTTGCAAAGTGACTCACTTCTAATTTTCGATGTAACATAAGCACTGTCCACTTAATCCATAAGAGAAAATTAAAATTAAAACCTTCTAACAATTGGCTCTCCATGTGATTAATCATGTAATAAACACTGGCACTGTCTATCAAGTGTGATATTCTAACAAAAAGATAACATTATGTTATATTTAGAACAAAACTCAATTTAGAATTTCTACGAGTCATTAATTAAATTTTAGGATATTAAAATGACCCAACTTTTGAATATGTAACCTTGTGATTGAACTAGTGACAAGTGAATCCTTACCATGCTTAGGCCAAAACGATCATTGTATACATGTCAAATTCCTTTATTACATTCACAATATCAATGCAACTCTAATTCAAATTCTTCCTCGTCGCAAAGCTTCTTGCAATAACCATTACCAGGCCGGAAAATTGACGTGATAAACTTCAGTCATATCGGGATGATATAGACTGAAATTCATCAAAACGCCAGCAGGCTTGAGATTTTCATTGAACAGAGCAAAAATATAAGTCTCCAATGCTTTTCCAGGTCTCCTTAGGCGTTCCTTTTCCCGATGCCACATGAGAAATCAAAATTTTTACATAAGTGTGCATTGTCCACTGTCGCATCAGTGTTTCCGGCACTCGGCCACCCAGTTTCTGATATGACAATATTGCCTGCGGACCCACTACCTTCTCCAATGCAGAATACACCAAATCGACCATGGCATTGAACAGGTTCACATAATGGAATGCACCGTCATTTACTCCGGCAGGATTGCCAGCAAAAAGAGCATAATCCAACGGTCCATTAGTGGGATCTCCCGTACGTGCAGAGAATTGATATGCATTTAATAAAAGAGGGAATTTTTTTTGCTGCTAAAAACCCTGTAATACCTTGCATTATAGATGTTATTTCATCTGAAAATTTATTGTTTGATGGAGGAAATGATATGCTTAATATATGCATTGAAACTGCAGTACTAACTGGTATGGGAGTATCTAGGTTTTGCATTGCACCTAATACATTTCCTGCTAGTGGACCTGGAATCACTTCATTGCCTGCTGATATGCACGTGAACTTTACAGACGATTTATATGGCGTAACGTTGATGTCGACCCACCATGCGGCGGCTGTTGCATCAGAGGCTAGTTCTTGAAGATTTTCGTTCCGAACCCCAAGTATAACTTCTATCCTTGTACCCCTTAACGGCAGTCAGAATGTCCGCTTTCGGGTCAAAAATTCTGATTCTGTTAATGTTTCTTGATTTCAGTAGATAGTGCTCGGAGATTGTCCCCTAGAAATCCATAGTTCACACCGATTCCGCGTACACCTTTGGTTGAATCAGCATAATAAGTTGGATCATGCTACATGTATTTTACCGAATTTTTTACATACTACTCACAATGGGGATGGAGACCACAGTGTCGGAATTTTTAAATACATGCGGGTCCCGAGCATTATGTGAGAGGGGATAATCCATTATGTACAAATGGAATAACCCTAATAAGTTAGAACAATACGTCTAGTACAAAACGCCGTACGGAATAATTGACAGGGATTGAATTCTCATAAAATAGAAAGAGGCAATGATATCTTACATGAGGGAGCATGCAATTGTGAAGAGCATTACTCGCAGCCTCTCTATTGTGAATTAATTAAAATTAATGTACACAGTTTCGTAGGAATAGTTATATGCCTTTTTTAATTAGTTTTGAAAGAGATTGTACGTACGCTTTTTTTTAATCTGTGGTACTAAAAAATTAATTATCGTAACTTCAAAAGGGACAATAACAATAACAAAAATAATGGTTTGTTGATGTGTAATATTCATTTTTCTTAATCATAGCGAGGATTAAGGATTTGATTTGCACACGTAGTCTTAGCTTTAATAAGTAATTTAACTTAGAATTATGAACAATCAATTCAATAGAAATGGTTTAAATCTCTCTTTTATTTAATTTTTTTTTTCTCCCTTGTCACTAAAATGTTGGGCTTTATTCTTCAAAGCCCTATATTCATATCTTTTTCATCTAATTATGGCACTCTGTCCAGCCCACCAAAGGTGCTGACTACCCAACACAAACCACTGCAACTCAGCAAGCTTGCAATTTGAAATCAATCCTTGAAACATTCATCTAGCAATGATTTTGAACATATTAACTGTTCTGATTTGTAAACATTTTTCTTCTTCTTTTGAAAAACTAATAAGCTAGGCCCAGGACTCACATTTTCTTGACACACCTCTGGCTACCTCGCAAACCGTTAGAAATGAACCAAATACAGACACTTTGCATAACGCATGTCAACTTGGCGGGGAAAAAAAAACTCACTAGTAATAACCACATGTTAATGTAATTTAAATAGATGTCCATGCCAAAAAACTGAAGTTTCGGAGCACAATTTTTATCTTCAAAATAGAAACAAAATACAGTGCATGCCTAAATGAAAATGTATCGACTAAACCACTTACTTTTAAGATTTTTGGGCGCAAAACAAGAATCCTAAGAAACATACTTCACTTCTTCTTCTCATGACCACCTCCAGCAGCTCTGCACCAAATAACATCAGCAAGTGGCTATTAAAAACTAATCTCCGACTAGTTGCAGTTGTGACCAGATTATGATTATGTAGCAATTTCAATTTGATGGAGAATGTAAATATAGCACTAGCAAGATTATCTTTTAATGACAGGACAAGGGATGAAATGTCATCCACGGAAATTACCTCATCTTACGGAGGACACTTGACATCTCCTCTCTCTTCTTCTTTGCCCTCTTGTGAGTGCCCAACTTTCTCTTAGCTACCTTCAAAGCTCGCTTGTCCTTTCCAACTTTAAGAAGCTCAGTAATTCTCTTCTCATATGGTGCAAATCCAGCAACTTCCCTTATAAGACTCCTAGCAAAGTGCACTCTCTTGCTTGTTTTCTGAGGGAATCAACAGAGTGAAAAATCAACAAAAGACAATTACCAAACTTTGCATACAGATGGACGAGAGTTGCCATTTCACTTATCAGAAAATACACTATTGAATTGCAAACAGAGATCAGAAAATTCAAATTAACCCCTGTAGTATTAAGAAGAGAAATATAGTCTGACAATTTTTCATGTTCCTTTTTTTTTTATAGCAGGTTTTTTCTGACTTCTACTTAAAAAGACCATTTCCTCGATTAGCAAATTATATTACACATTTGTCCAAGACTGGCTATTAATAAAATCTAGCAATGAACCCATTAGAAGAGAAATAAATATGAATAAAAGCCAAGTTCAACTGACTATATTTCTAGCTTTAAAGCATATTTTGGAGTTGTTTATAAACAATTTAAATTGTAAATAGATAGAAATGAGTAAGGATAAGTGGATAGTATGTGTGGGTCCGCGAAATATGTGGCTAAAAAGGTTGCTTATAAACCATTTATAAACAAGAGACAAACAAGGGCTAAAAATTCAATTTGTGTACTCTTTCAATTCAGCGTGTTAGTTCATGCATTCTAACTAGCCCTAGTGTGAAGTTGATTTTTTTTTGAGAAGTAATCTTGTGAAAAATAATTTCTTTGAAAAATATGTGATTAAAAAGTAACAAGGGCTTGATTAGCAAACGAAGGCTATTCGAGTAATCCAAGAGGCAAGAGCTTGATGTGTTAAAAAACAGTACAAAAACTAAACCACAAAATGAAATCAAATTCAAGAGACAAAAGTCAGACCTATCAAATTAAACATGCAAAAAAGCAAATAAAACACTTTCAGGCAAAAAATCATAAAACTATCAAATTAAATTGGCAAAAAAAAACATAGAAAACACTCACGCCTTTCCTAGAGGATGGACGTGGAGCTAATTCCTTGCTAGTCACAATGTGGCCCTTGTTCAAACCTACAAATAAGCCAGTGTTTGGCTGCTTTGGAGCCATTGCCTTCTCTATAACAATCACAAAACCACATATGCATGAGTCTTTATTGCACTTCTGATCTATGATGCACGGAAAGAAACTTCAAAAAGGCTAGCAATTTGGAGACGTTGCAGAAATCAATACTCTTCAGAAACTCAGAAATGCTTCAGAAGCTTATAGGAAACTTTACAAAAGCTTAAGAAAAAAGTGAATAAACAAATAAACCAGAATTATGGGTTTAACCTTTCCCTCAAAACGATTAACAGGTAATTGCGATTTTTTTCCAATCGCATATGAATAAAGGACTAAGATGGCATAAAGCATCAACTTAATTTTTTTTAATTTGAGTGATACTATTCTTTCTAATATTTAATTCACGTCTAGTTGCATTTCTAAAATTAAATGTTAACATTATATAGAAACTGATATCGACTATAATTTTTTTTTTTTATATAAAAAACTTTCACACCCTAATCATTTTCAGAAACTTTTAGCTTTACATGAGAATTGCACCGATGAATTCATACAATGTCCTACAAGTAAATCAACATAACTAACAAGGTATATTTATACTGGAATAAGCATAAACGTGTTCCCTCAAGGTGCGAAGATTCCGAATAAAAAACACAAAATTTATTATTTTCAATAATACAGAGATTAAATACAGTATATAAGAACATGCATATACATCTATTGATCTAAATATCAAGCGTGTAAATGGCGGTCTAACCTTTTCTTCGATCTAGCTGTTACTGTAAAAATCTGAGGCGGGGTACGGGGGAGAAGAAGGATTAGGGTTTCATCGTGTGAAAGTTTTTATATCAGCCGGAATTTTGAGGTCAGGGTAAAATTGTCATGACATTCTTCGCACATTTATTTGGAAAAATTCCCCAACCTTTAGATAATAGAACATTTAGGTCCGTGATTTTTTATATTGTCCATGTTTGATAGGAATTAAAATCTAAATTTTAATTTTTAATAAGTCTAAGTTAACGTCAAAAATTAATTTCAATATTTTATGCATCGTACAATTTTCAATCACAATTTTTANCATTCTTCGCACATTTATTTGGAAAAATTCCCCAACCTTTAGATAATAGAACATTTAGGTCCGTGATTTTTTATATTGTCCATGTTTGATAGGAATTAAAATCTAAATTTTAATTTTTAATAAGTCTAAGTTAACGTCAAAAATTAATTTCAATATTTTATGCATCGTACAATTTTCAATCACAATTTTTACCAAAATTTACTAAAAAATTAATTTTAATCTACACCAAAACATGAACATTGTAACATTTTGATTATTACATGGCACGGCTTTAGGTGTATGGAGTAAACTATAGGGTGGCAATGGGACCACTGGCGGACCCGGGAGGGGGGATCCGAGGGGGCACGCGCCCCTAACTTTTGAGAATTTTTTTATTTTTTTAAAATCATGTTTGATATCGATTGAAATCTAAATTTTAATCTAGATCAAGGTTAACAATTAATTTTACAAACATATTTCATGAAATCCATAACTGTTTAATTTTTATCAAAATTTACTAAAAATTTGATTTTAATCTCCACCAAATAAGGGCAAAATCACAATAAATTTAAATTTCGATAATATGTTAATTTTAAAAATTCTCTGATGATCGTACGCTAATCGAATCTACAAATTGCTTATATTATCTCAAAACTTATTTCGAGAACTATATTATAGGCATATCAATAGTCTAAACAGATATCGAAAATAGTTAAAAATATGTTAAACGTGAGTTTTAAAGAAAGGTGTCTAACTCGCATTTAAAAAAAATCAATTATTTCATTAATATTTATTATTTTTGCGATACAAATTTTTCAATGTAATTTTCATCATTTCATTAGGAATTTTTATATGGAATATGACATCAAAAATTTTCGAAATTTAACATTCGAAACACTCATATCCCATGTAAATTTTCGGATACAAAATTACATGGAGTATGTTTTTTTGGACGTAAATTTTATAAAATTTCTTCCAATTTTTTTGCAAATTCAATTGTGCCCAGACCCAGTTCTGCGTCCGCCTTTAAACGAGACGGTTCTCCCTATCGACCTCTTCGTCCAGGATTTTTAAAAAATGAGATGAGATTAAAATAATATAAATTTTGAATAATGTTAGAGGTACATGACTCCTTTCACAGATACTTTACAAAATTTCAAATATTGCAAACGTGGCACATTAAAAAAGAAATAAAAAAACGAGAACAAAATAAACAATGAAACGAAAGGAAAGCGAGGGAAAAACTCTCATTCACAATCTATTAGCAACAACTCCATTAATGTCATCCATTCTCACAAGTGACAATTCACAGCAACTTCATAAACATGAAAATTTCATCAAAATAGATATCTTTATACATATGGAAATAGCTTTTATATGATAACCATGTACAAAACAAACACAATACAATGAACTATTCAAACACTAACTACTTAACATGCCAGCCAACAACAATTTCCTCTTTCATACTACTTTGTGTCGTTTGTCAACTACTCGAGAATGAAGAATCATTGCTTACCCACTAGGCAGATGAAGAATCACTACTTACCCACCGGTGGTCCAAGCTCTGGTGAGAGGTGGGTTTTTTCAGTGGTGGTTTCACGCATTTGCCAGTAGAGGTCGACTTCGAAAATGGTAGCCTGAAATAAAGCTTTCACAGGCTTGAGGAAATGGCCTCTCGCCGATTTCAATAGAATCCTATAGCCGAAAATGGACTCGAAATCGCTGTCGTCTCCGATAGGTTTCCACTTTTGTTAAACAGAGTTGAGGCGAGAACGAATACTCTCTGATTTTGAAAAACTTCAAATTCTCCTCTCAGTACATTTAATGCGTTCTCTTTTCATTTCCCTTATTTTATTCTTTTTGTTTTTGAACTGCCACGTCTGCAAAATTTGAAATCATGTAACATGCCTGTGAAAGCACTCTTGTACGTGTAGCACTACCGATAATTTTTTGTCAATTTATTTAGCTTTCATATACATAACAACTTACAAGCAAAAGTTATGATGGGTTCGAAGGGAATCGTGTCTTCATCCCAATTTTGATCTGTGGTCGGGACATTTTGTAATGGTAATAATATTTAGTCATTGTCTGGTTCGTATTAAATTTTGATTGTAATTCAAGTCAAAGTTAAATATTAATATTAACTGCATCTTTCTTGGATCCCATAAATTTTCAACCATATATTTTAAAAATTTTATCACAATTTACTAAAATTCTAATTTTAATCCCCATCAAACACTGTCTTATAATTAGCGAAGCAATAATCTTATACGGCGTAATTTTAGAAAAATGAAAAGTGTCACACTAATGACATCCAACCAAAAAAAATACACGTGTCAAAAACCTATTGCACCTCATCAAGTCATAATACTTTTCTTTGCCGTGAACAAATGAGCCACTTCCCCTACAAATACCTCTCCCTACACCTATTCCCTGGACCCTGCATTGCAATCTCAATTTTCAAAAAAGTTTTCATCAGTCATCCGAATCAATTATCAAGGTAAGTTTCTTATGTTCATCTAATTTAATTAATTGATTTTGGTATCAAAACCTTAAACATATTGTGTTGTTCCTTGGTGGTGGAATTTTTTCTCTTTTTGATTATTTTCTTGAAAGCCCTTCATCCCACGTTGAAAGTAAATTGTTTGTGTAAGAATCTTGTAATTTATTTTATGATAATAGCATTTTTTTGGTTACTAATATAAGATCTTGAATTGTATTTTTGATACCCTTGTGAAAGTAAGAATGTAGGTATTAATGTTTTGATTATAGCTTTTGTTATTGGAAAAATCTCTTTGTACCAAATTTTTGAGTAGGTAAAAGATTATGTCAAAAATTTGGTACATGTAGCACTTTGATTAGTATAAGATCTTGAATTGTAGTCTTGACAGTTTCGTTTTTGTTAGTGTAAGACCTTATTCTTGAAAGCCCTTTATTTCATGATGAAAGGTAAATGTTTGTTTCTTTCAAATACTTTTTACCCCAATTAATGGGTGCTGGAAATTTTAGTATGTAATCTGAGATCTTGAGTTATATTCTTGAAAGCCCTTCATCACATTGGTGAAAGTAAATTATTTCCTTCTGTAATATGAGATCTAGAATTATAACTTAACCCAATGGTGAAATGAATTATTTGTTTTAGAATTTTGTTATAACTCTATGATTATGTCTTTGTTTTGCTTAAAAAAGTTTCTTACTCCAATTAATGGTTGCTAGAAATTTTTAGTTATGTAATCTAAGATCTTGAATGATACAGATGCAGATCTTTGTTAAGACCCTTACTGGCAAGACCATAACTCTCGAGGTCGAGAGTTCAGACACAATTGATAATGTTAAAGCTAAGATTCAGGATAAGGAAGGAATCCCTCCGGACCAACAACGTTTGATCTTTGCCGGTAAACAACTAGAGGACGGCCGGACACTAGCGGACTACAACATCCAAAAGGAGTCCACCCTCCACCTGGTTCTCCGTCTACGTGGTGGTATGCAAATTTTTGTCAAGACCTTGACAGGAAAAACAATAACCTTGGAAGTTGAGAGTTCCGACACAATTGACAATGTTAAAGCTAAGATTCAAGATAAGGAAGGGATCCCTCCGGATCAACAACGTTTGATCTTTGCTGGAAAACAGCTGGAGGATGGCCGGACTCTGGCGGACTACAACATCCAAAAGGAGTCTACCCTCCACCTGGTCCTCCGCCTTCGTGGTGGCATGCAAATCTTCGTCAAGACCTTGACAGGAAAAACAATAACCTTGGAAGTTGAGAGCTCGGACACGATTGATAATGTTAAGGCGAAAATTCAAGATAAGGAAGGAATCCCTCCGGACCAACAAAGGCTTATATTTGCAGGCAAACAACTTGAAGATGGAAGGACCCTTGCGGATTATAACATCCAGAAGGAGTCGACCCTTCACCTTGTGTTGAGGCTGAGAGGTGGCATGCAAATTTTCGTCAAGACATTGACAGGGAAAACTATTACTTTGGAAGTTGAAAGTTCAGACACAATCGATAATGTTAAGGCGAAAATTCAAGATAAGGAAGGAATTCCACCAGACCAGCAGAGGTTGATCTTTGCCGGGAAACAGCTCGAGGACGGGAGGACTCTTGCCGATTACAATATCCAAAAGGAATCAACTCTTCACCTTGTGTTGAGGCTTAGGGGTGGTTTTTGAGCTAGCGCGTGAAAGATCAGGTGTCTTAAGAAAGCAAAGATTATGTATGTTTGTGCTGGTTTATTACAAGACCGTTGCTCTTCTTGTTTTTCTTTCCTCAATGACTGGTTTGTGAACATGTGAATGAATTGTGGTTGCTTTCAGAATTTAATAAAATCAAGTGTTTTTGTCTAGAAACTCTGTCGTGATGTGCACAACCTTTTGTGGATTGCTGCATTATATGTTGCATGTGCTTCTGGGAATAGCCTTGTTGCATTGAAACTCCATCTACCGTCTACTGATATCGTTCATCAGGAGAGGATTAATTGCAAGTGAAATTTCTTTTGTCTAGGGTTCAATATAACTTGAAATTCTAAATAATAATATGTAATGCCAAAAATATGATACTACATGAAATATGAAGAATTCAAATTAATGAATGCAATAACTCGATACAAATGGTAACACAGTACAGCATATACAATCCAATCAAAATTTGTAATGAAATACCTATGCCAATTTATCGCTGCCAATCTTGTGATATTATCACAGGACGAACAAAGAACCCAGAACTCTGAATCAGTCCCATGGATTTAACCAACATTCCTCAGGCAAAGTTGGGTATCTTTCAGTATCCTTGCAATAATCATATATGACAAGGTTTCTTTGTACCCAAGCATAATCCTTTTTATTGTCGTCTGAAAGGTGCCAGGCATTGTACTGATCCCACCAGTTATCAGTGGTGGTGGATACACAGGCAGGGAAAGGGTCTTCCCATTGACAACCATCTGCAGTGAAGTCCTTGTAAGATGACACAAAGGGTGCCTTTTCCCAGTCTGTCTTCTCAAGGCCACCTCTCGTAGCCCAGTCGTCTGCGTTCCAGATGCTTGAGAATAAGTACATTGGCTTCTCGTTTGGGAAGAAGTTGTTCGTGTAGTTTGCATTTTTGTATACTCTTATTGGAACTCTATCCACGAAAAACCTGTCTTGGAAAGTAATTAGAGGTAAGTTTTCGTCAATGGATACGTCCACTTCTTGCTATATATTCTTTAGGAATTGCAAAAAATTTCCAGCTCCCTCAAATCCTTCACGTTGGAAACTAGGATGACCTAGTACAAAAATATGAATGCCCAATAGGTCGATGCACATTCAATGAGGTAATTGAACATATAATTAAGCTTCACACAGTCCAAAATTTCACTTCGATCTCAGGATTGATTACGGATGCAGCATTACCTTTCACTTTTGCAACTAGTCAAGTACGAAGAAAAGGCAAACACAATGAATAAAACAGATACTTACACAATCTGATGATTGTTCCATAGAATGGAATAGGAGTGGAAATCTTCAGTGGGATCAAACCACAAACTGTGCCTCATTTCACGCCCACCAGTTCCATTCTTGTACACATTTGTTTGTAACAGATAAGGTTGCCCACTTCTATTCCCCAAGAACTCAAAATCCAGTTCATCTCTCTCTGGCCCTGCTGCATTTTCAGTACACATCTGCATCAAACACAATTTTCCATTAGAATCATACTGTTCATTCATTCTTGTTGAGTATTGCATGCTCGACTTACATAATAAGCTGTTACGACTCCAGCCGAGTCGCCCCCCACCAGTTTCAGCTTCATGCTAAACCACCCAAATCTGTATCTTTGCTTGGTTATAAAACCACAACCTATGAACATTAAATACAAGAACCCTTCTAAGAAAAAATCATATTATGACAAAGATCAAATGATTATGTCATAAAGATATAAATACCTGCTTGTTTGTCCAAGGAGAGGTACCAGGTTGATCCACCATCAGAAGTCTTGAAATTGTTGTCTGGACAGCTTTTACTAAAATTATCTTCGAACGAATTTGAATCTGCTGCTTTAGATAATTTACCAAATACAGTAAAAAGAATTACAATGAAGAAAAGATTGAAAAATGAACAAGCCTTTCTCTCCATTTCTGATAGAAGTTTGAAGGAGCTTGAGAATTAGGCTTCTCAGCAGGATCTTGAAAAGTTATGAACAATAAATAGTACTTTTTATGCACAATTTGACAAACATAATTTAATGTTACTATACAACTTGCTTTTTTTCATGTTATAAAAATCAGACATAACTATCGATTCAACTAGAAAAACTGAGAACCCCTCAAGAAACCGGTCCGATTATATATTAATACTGATTATTAAAGAAATACACCGACAAGATTTAGAAAAAGATGGCCGGATCGAGTTTGAGGAGAAGCCAGGCTGCCTACATATGGTGAAGGTGGGGTCCAAATTGTTGCTTGTGAGAACGTGATTGCATTTGATTGGTCTTATAATGATCAGAGGTTGCCAACTGGAAAGGGTGCTTGTAAGAATAATTTGACAGTATATCATTCGTCGTGTTAAAGAGTGGCCAGCCAAGTAAACTGATATTTAGTTAATTATGAGGGATTAAAGTTTGTAATTGTAATTTGACTTTCTCGATTGTACTTAACTTTGGTTTGATTAAAATATGGTTTTTTTTGCCAAAAAAGCAGGGAAATTCTGAAGGGGAAAAGAGATGTTCACAATTGAGTGGCCAACAAGATAAAAGTTAGAAGGTATCTGGTGGAGACTAAAATTAGATTTTAATAGAAGTTTCTGAAATGTGTGGTTGAAAAGTTGTGGAACCCATAAAAGATGTGGTTAATATTGATTATTTGACTTTGACTTAGATTAAAATCTGATTTTAATTCGTACGGTTGTACCAAACAGGGCCTTAATATATGTTTTTAGTGCTATGTTATTTGAGATTTTGAGTGTCCGTCGTTTAACAACGATGAGTTATTCAGTTAAAATAGCTTGATTTTATTAAATCTAAAACTTTCTAATAGTATATCGAATAAATTAAGGTATTTTTGGGATCCATTTATCTGCAATACAAGCTAGTTGGAAGAAATGAGAATTTCGTACTTTTATCAACACTTTTTTATCTATACATTTTGTGTAACTCATCATTAAAAGAAGTATAGTTGAAAATAATTTTCAAAAATTCTCTCCCAAACACGCCCCTAGACTGTAATGAATGGTTAACGTTAATAATTACACAGTAATCCTATTGATCAGAACTCAGAAGGTTTTAAAGTTGAACATGTTGTAGGATTAAAATAATTCTTAAAACCTTGACACACTGTCACAAGTTTAATAATGGGATTATAGCCACTTGCAATATAACAAGATATTTTGACTTTGGCTTTTAATAGATTTATTAAAATAAGTAAAATATCAACTACAAATATGACAGTTTGGCCGAGTGGTCTAAGGCGCCAGATTTAGGCTCTGGTCCGAAAGGGCGTGGGTTCAAATCCCACAGCTGTCAGAGTTTTGGCCTTTTTCATTTGTTCTGTATTTTTATACGATAGATAAATTTTTTTTTTCCCCAAATAAACACTTCAATGAAAACATGTATACATGTTAGCCTTTGGTTTAAATTAAAATCTACTAATTCAAAAATTAATTGTGATTACACTAGACTCACTATCGGTAGAGATTAAAATTGAAAAAATAGTTATTATTGTTGATTTTTATTAGACAAACGGGATCCACTAACGACTATATTTTCAATTTTAATTGTTACCAAACAAGCTCTAAATACATTTAGTGATTCAACAACAAAAAATAAAATAAAATATAGTGCCAATATAAT
>CAIGRO010215277.1:0-12494 GCA_903798355.1 Fraxinus baroniana | reverse complement strand
AATTTTACTCTTACATTTGATGAAAACCTCTATTTTTTATTTTTATTTTTCAAAAAAAATATGATTTTGCCCTTGTTTGGGCTCTATTCAAAATGAAATATCAGTAGAAAAATGTGTTTTGGAAGAATATATTTTGGAGAATGTGTGATTAAAAAATAAGATTTTTTTTTTTTTTTTAGTTTATGTATAATATTATTTGTTGGAAGAATGTATGGTTGAAAATAAATTTTGAAAAAAATTGAGTTCAAATGAGAACTTTATTTTAGACTTTGTTTGATTATCATTTTTCACAAAATACATTTTTATACATCTTTTTATCAACCATACATTTTTTAATAAAATAATATTATATGTAAATTTAAAATTTTTTCTTTTTTTTTTTAACAACGCATTCTCTATCAATCTATTTTTTCAAAATGCATTTTATACAAAGAAATAATAATAAATAAATAAATAATTGGGCTCAAACAGGGTCTGGGGTTGAGAGCTACACTAGTTATGTTTTATTTTTATTTTTCACGTTCTTTCTTATTTTTTATCGTTCGTTTCAATGCGACAATAAAGTTATGTTTATAAATGAGTTTTAATTACAGAAAATGTTGGGTTAAATTGTCAATCGAGGGCTCAGATGTTACAAAACAAAAGGTTGGGCATTCAGGTTCCCAAAATATCAGGTTGGGACATGCTACATTTTTAATAGTTGGGAACCCCTATCTGTAAATTTTTTAATAGTTGGAGAGATTAAAATCAGATTTTACTTCATGATTAATTTTTATTTTTTGTTTATTGTAAGCTTGCGTGGGAAGAACCTTAATCTTGATCCTGATAAACTGAAAAATTCGTCAGTAATCTCCAAATCAAACCCACTTGTTTTCAATCTTTGTTGCTTTACAGAAATCCTTTTTTCCCCCCTACAAAATCACGATGACGAAAAGAAGAAAATCAAAAAGGAATTCTACTATGGAAAGTAGCAGCAATGGCAGCGGCACTACGATGAACAATAAATTCTCAGTTTTCGATTTCACGAACGAAGATGAGAGTACCGAGGCCCACGCTAAGAGACTTATGGCAAAATTCAATAGTAATACCAATGACAAGTATAATTTTCTCACGTGCTGTAAGTTTCTAGCCCCCCCTTTTTTATGTGTGTATGTATGGGTGTGTGTGTGTGTAGGGTTGTATATATTCTGATATATGACATTATATATTTAGGAATGGAAAATTTAATACTGATGGTGCAATGTTTGATACAATAGTATGTACTGGATTGTTATCAATATAACGAGGATTGAATAATAATAACGAGGTTATCTGAGTTTGAGGCTGGTAATATGTAGGGTTTTAGATCTTGTGTATCGCGACATTATGAGTATTGTTTTTGTTGTATTGATCGGCAACTTCTATTTTTCAAATATTTTGTTTTTCTCGATTTTTCATTTCTTGAGGTGATTATGTAATGGACATGAATTCTAAATAGAAAAATGTTAAAAAATCTCACCCATTAATCTAGACTTGGAATTTTTTGTGAATGCTAATTGTCGGTGACCAATGAATGATATAATAAAATAGAACTTTTGAATGATATAATAAATGAAAACATCGAAGTAAATGCTAGAATAGGCGATTGATGATGACTATGAGTGGTATTTATATATGGAGAGCTAATATACTCCAATCATTGTACAGTCCTCACAATAAAGTGTTGGTCAGTACACCCTATGCGGAACACCGAAGATCTCAGAAAAAAGGGTTGATGGATGATGTTTCTATGTTGCATTTGGTAATGGTGTTTCTTGGGTTTTTCCTTCTTTATCTCACAAAGACCTAGAATTAAATACGGCTGAGGAATTAGAAAGATTTGCATGGCCCTTAGAAGTTTTGTAGAACTCTTGTACAAATAAATGTGAACCTATCTTTTTAAGCTCTTCAAAAAGTTAAGATTTTGGAGAAATGCTTTTTTTTTTTTCCCCCTTCTAACTTATATTATCTATTTTGTCGTATCATGAACGTATATGATCATGTTGGCGTATAACTCTAATTTCTTATTTTAAAAATTTATTTTTGTAGTTGCAAAAGGTTCCAAGACTCAACAAAATGATTATGGAAATGAGTTCTTAGTCATCGATGTTGATGACAATCTTGCAGACGACAGAGGCATTCAATTGGATGGAACTCTATCATCTAGCTCTTCAGACCATATATTGTCGGCTACTTCTCCAGATCAACTTAATTTCAAATGTTATTCTCATGGTGCAAAATCTTGTTCACCAAGAGCCAGACAACCTGGAGACAGCTTAACTGATAAGAAGCATACTTGCTCCAACAGTACTCTACTTCAAAGTTTAACTGATGTACCTGATTTCTTAGTTTGATCTTTTTGCAAGAAATCATAGACCTTTAAATATTCATAATTGATCAGTTTTACGTGTTCCTGCAGGTTAAGGTACTTGATGTAGATTCTGATGATGATCAAAGAAATGGATTAAGATCGTCTTCTTCCATTGACCTAGCAGAAAATGAAGGTTTTTTTTTTTCTATCTTTTTTCAGATGTCATTTCCAGTGCACAACGTCCCTTAGATTTCTTTAATTCCAGAAAACTCTTAAGAATTACAGATATTTTGCTATGTTTCAGGTTCATTAGAAGAACAACCATTTGAGTATGGCATCGACACAAGTGATATTGTACGCATGTTACCACTCCATTACTTGTCGATAAAACTAAACTAGTTACCTATAGGAAAGCGTTAATAGAATGCAAATTTATTTCCTTGCATTCATATCATTGTTTGCTCTTACGAAGATATTTATTTTTTGCCCTTATTTTTTTGGTTTTGATATGCAGGAAAAAATGGTGGTTGTCACTCCCAATTATGTTAAATTTGGGAATACATATTATACAAAGTGTTCGTTGACATTTTCTTGCAGATCCATCAAACTAGAGGGTTCACCCCCATGGAAGACGAAGGGACCTTGTTGCCATGAATGGCCGATTTCTAATATTGTGAACATCGAACATGAATTTTGTGAAAGTGTGAGTATGGCTAACTTCCTTGAAATTCTTCTTACACAATGGATTTTCATCCCAAATTTTAAGTTTTATGCACTAAATTGTAGGTTAAAGTGGCTGTTGTGAAATTTAACTTAACATGCAATGAAGGATACACAGCTGAAATTTCTAATAAAACTGCAGGTTTGTGAATTACAGCTGAATTCCTGCCTTAATGATGTTTTCTGATTCTATACAATACATTCAGCTTTCATTTGCCCTTCTGAATGAATGAAAATTTATAATTGTTGCTTGCTTGCTTATCACGAAAGTCATGTTGGCTTAAAAATTAAAATCACTTGATATATTACCCTTGCTTTATTTTTCTGTCTTTCTGTACTTCATATTTCCTCATTATTTCTTGATGTATGCGTCTTGAGTCATTTTTCTATCCAGAAAGATGGGAATTCCTTATGCAATAAGTTGGTTTCCGCGGATTGACATCTAAATTATTTTGGAGTGCAGGCACAGTGAAGTTGGAGTTTGTAGTTTCTAATGACACTCATTGGTCTGAAAAACTAGAAGAAATTAAATCCTTGGATATGATATATAAAACCTCTTGGAGCACCGTTGAAAGGTTGGTACTCATGCATTAGTGTGTACATTTTTCCTTCCTAGTTCCTCGTCTTGTTGAGTTATTGTTTGTTGGGTAAATATGGGAAACTCATCAAAGAAACTGTTGCATTGTCTTTTGCATGAAGACTTTACTTTGTTGTGTGTGATTTGTGATGAATCTTATCATTTATTTGTACTCTTATGTTCTTTTCCAATTTGGTGCACTAGAAATCTTTCACAAGTTTGGGGATTTGGTCGTGGGTTTTTTATGTCTTTCTCTATAGACTTGTGCATGTGCATGAGCACAATAATTATGAATGTGTAGAGTATCAAGTAACTATAGCATAAATTATGGTACCTTGATCTAGTGGGATATTTCGTTTCTTCATTATCCTTGCCTATACTTCATGCGTCCATAGCTGCCCTGTTTTCCTTAACAGAACATTCAGAATATGATACAATTGCACGTGTTAACTACCTCTACTTTTATAGATCTTCTAATTCTGTATTTTTTTCATCCTTGTTGGATGAACACAAGTTTATTCTGTGCTTATTTGATAAAACCTTACTAAAATTTTATGAACTTTTCAACTGATCGAACTTCTTTTTAACCTTGGATTTCGTGGGACCCACAACTTTTATCAACTTTTCAATCACACATTTCATCGACTATTATCAAAATCTGCTAAAACTTTTATCAAAAGTTTTGTTAAACAACCCCTCTATTGTATTCTACGGATTTTGATGTACCTACTTTCTTCATTTTCTCTTATTTTTGTTCTTTCTGTGACCTGGTCTGATTTTCTCTTTCTCAATTTATTAATAAGACGATATTGTTAACCTTTTAGCACATGATTGAATGCAATGTCAGCTCTTTCCGAATAAGGTCCAGGAGCCCTACTTTCTTTCATGTCAAGCTTTTACTACTTGGATGACATTTGTTGCTTGAATTTCAGCGAATATAGTTCCAAAGAGCCCTTTGAAGACCTAATATATCCAGATAAGGATCCAGATGCTATCTCCATATGCAGTAGAGATGTTGAGGTTTTGCAGCCAAAGACATTCATCAATGATACTATCATTGACTTCTATATTAAGTAAGACCTTGATGCTATCTCCATATGCAGTAAAATAGTGATTGTAACTTATCCTGTTTACCATTTATGTGGACGTTGTAGATGATTAACCCGTAAAGGAAACTAATTGGCAGATATCTCGCGAACAAAACCAATCCAGAGGAGCAGCATAGGTTCTATTTTTTCAACACTTTCTTCTTTCAGAAGCTGGCTTGTCTGGATCGAGGTTCATCTAGAACCTGGGAAGGAAGAGAAGCTTTTCAACGTGTTCGTAAATGGACAAGGAATTTAAACATTTTTGAAAAAGATTATATATTTATTCCTGTTAACTCTAGGTGATAAGCCATTAGTGAAATCATTTAAATATATAAATCCTATTTTGGCCCTCTCTAAGATTTCCCCCCCACATTTGACAGTCTTCATTGGAGTTTGATTGTCATCTGTCACCCTGGAGAAGTGGAAAATTTAAGAGGTATGACCTCTTTGCGCCATTCTTTGCAGTATTTGTTATTTAATCACTGCTATCATCGGCAACTAAAATTATCTCTTCTGCAGATGAAGAAATGGGCGAGTTGGATAAGAAACCGTGCATTTTACATATGGATTCCATAAAAGGAAGCCATACTGGACTGCAGAATCTCATTCGAGGGTAAGCTGCTGAAAGTTGATATTCAAAACCAGTCAGTGGTATTTACTAAAGGCAAATGGAGGCCTGCTATATTGCCATATTTCAGAATTCCTTTGGCGTCAACGTAGTTTCATGAACATTTATTAGAGATGGTTGTGAGCCGGTGAATGTTGCTAACTGGTCATGTTAAATGTCTTTTTCCCAATGGATATAAGATTTATTGTGTTATAAATTATATAAACTTGTAAGTCATTTATGGCGAAGTTAAGAAACTGCATTCAATTCACATGTCCTCTCCTTACTAATTGAACTTCCAACCAATTTTTCTTTCAACAATGTCTTAGTTATTAGCCACTCCTAGAATAAACTCTTTGATTATTATTTCCCAACTACCTTTGTTCAATTTATGTCAGTCAAAGTTAAAAAATTAAATGGTTCTCCATATTGCTTTATGTTTGACGTCAAGAACAAGATTGGAAAAGGAAGCAAAATCCATATGTTCATAATTTCTACATAATTTTCTATGCCAAGTTAAACTACAAGATACAAACAGATAGAAAAGTTGGTGTTTTTGTTAAATAGATAAGTTGCAACCATGCGTCTAATTTCTGGCATGAGAGGGATTTAAAAGGCATTCAAATCTTTTGTTTTTTTCCTTTAGGTTTGGGAGGAAACTTTGACCGTTTCTAAAATTACTTAAAGTTGATATTATTTTGACATTTGTTGCAAGTATTTGGTTCATGTTGTTTTTCAATCAATGTTTGTTTCTGGGTGTTGCTTTGTGTGTTTGCATGATTTGAGTCTTATGATACCAGGATAATGTAAAATTTTCTTGTCATGAAACGTCAGTTACTTGTGGGAAGAATGGAAAGACAGACACTGTGAACTGGCAGAAGATATTTCAGCAAAGTTCTTCAATTTGCAGTTTGTCGGACTTGAGGTTCTCTCTCTCTCTCTCTCTTCCTCTCTTGCCTGTGTGTGTACCTCTGTAACTATCTATAAATTCATTATTATGCTGGGGTACAAGCATTTCATATGCCCCCTTAAAGAAACTCAGTGAATAAGATTGCTTGTATCCTTCCTGTGCAATTATATTTCCTAAATTGAATAATAAATGTATCTCCCATAATTATGTCTAGAGGAATAGAATTCACACGATTTAAATGTGAATCACTTTGAGGTATGTTTACCTCTTAGTTTTCGTCTTATTTTACTCGAATTAGGTTCTGAATATTTCAAACTTAAGTAATGCATTTCAATATTTTTGGAATTGAGTTGAGCCAAAAGGGTGGAAGAGTGAAGTTCAATGTGGTAGATGAGAAAAAGGTAGATACTTTTATAATTCATACTCTTCTGGTTTAGTGAAGACAGAAGGTGGAGCAAATATAAAGAAAAAAGGAGTAAAAGGAGCTGTTCATCATCATTGTTAATTTGTACATTTTTCATATTTTCTCTTCCTTCGTTAAAGAATGTTGAAGAAGAGAATAAGAAGAAATTAGAAGATGGAATAAGGAAAGAGGATATGAAGAAGTTTATAATATTACTGTGTCAGAATAAGAGTTTATAGATATAATTCCTCCTACATTATCAACTAGTACCAAAATGTAAATGTAGCTTTTCCCCTCTCAACAATGTCATCTTTCCAAATTAACACACAATGTATGTCTTGGAGATGAAGCATATGTCAGTAGATAGTTCTTTAGCTTTCTTGTCATAGTAGATCTAGACAGATAGTATTCTTTGACTTTTCCTTTTGCCATCAATTTATTGGTATACAGATTGCAAACTGTTCTAAGGTGCATGTAAACTAAGTTACCGCTATTGAATATAAGAATGCACCCTGCTATATGTTTTCATCATTTGAAGCGTTTCATCTTCCTCCTTTCCTTACACAAGGACATTAATCCAGATCATTATTGTTAGAGCTTGATTGGTAGGGCTACTAATCAGATTAAAATTGAAAATATGGTCGTTGTTGGGTCCACTCGTCTAATAAAAGTCAACTATAACGGCTAGTTTTTCAATTTTAATTTCTACCAAACACCCTCTTAATATTAATCTTTTGGTTTTGCTTTGTTTTTCCAGCTTCCACAGCAGGAAAACTTGTTCGATTGTGGTCTTTTCTTGCTTCACTATGCAGAACTTTTTCTGGAGCAGGTTCCCAGTAACTTCAGCCTAACAACCCTAAACGAATATCCAAACTTTGTAAGTTGTTTTCTCATTCGAAACCTGGACCTCAAATATTAGTTACGGCCCATTTGGCAAGGCTTCTATGTTTTGTAGAAAAGTTTCATGGGGAAGTCACCTTTGGCAGCTTTCTTTAATTTTTTTTCTAATTGGACAAAGCACTTTCAGAAAATTATTCAAACAAAACCAAAAAGAACTTCTTAATCTCAGAAACAACTTTTGAATTTTCAAAAATCCTGCTGAACGGCCTTTAATCTCCCTAATACATCAACTCGAAAGTTTGTAGTTTTAACTTTCTACTTTTGTTTCTCCCCTTCTGTAAGCCCAACTTTTAGCGAATTGCGGTAACAGTATGTTCTCACATGGAGAGTCCTCTTCCGTTATGTAAGAGGAACAAATTCTTTTGTTCAGTATTTCAAATGATAAGCGACCCCTAAGCAATTGATTCTAAGTAGCTTTATTCAGAGTGGACGCTAATTGTTCCAACATGCTAGAGTTCCCATATTACAATATGTTTTCTGGATTGCTATAGTACTGTTCGTGTATCTGATGTTCAGCCCCTGTTTGATCCACATTCTTACAAAAATTCATTTTTTCAAAACTCATTTTCAACCACACATTTTTCAATAAAATAATATTACATGCAAATCCAAAACTTTTCCTTATTTTTTATCCACATATTTCCCATCAAATCACTATTTAAAATGCATTGTCCATTCATTAATGTGCATCAACAGGGTTTCAATTATCCATGGTCATTACAGTAGAAAGGATGGATACATGCTTCTCATGTATTTTGTCAAATTATAATTTAGGCAACATCTATTTGCCTCTGCAGCTTAAAAAGAACTGGTTCCCACCTGACGAGGTGTCTCTTAGAAAGCGTGATCATATCCGAAAGTTGATCTGTAAAATTGTGAGAGATAATGCCAAGAAAGATGCTCCATCTGTTACTAACCAAAACGGTCCATCAAGAGAACCAATAGGTTCCATTATGAGGGGGCAGACAACTTTTGGAGGATCGAAGTTTGTTTATGGAGATTCTATGCGTCCAAGTATACTTCAAATGGCATCAATCGAACAGTATACTAATCCCACATTTCCAATTGAGGTAATTCTCTATGAGCAATTGGCATTTACTTTTCAATGCATGGAAAAAACCTTGAACCATTAGTGCATTGTTTAAGTTGATAATTTAAATGCCTCATTACTAACAGTGTTCTCCTGGTTCTCTCTGGTAAAGTGGTCTCTTGTGGCATAGTAGTTGAAATTGCAACAGATACATCAGCTGCTGCAACTATTTACCTGGAATCTTTTAACTTCGAAATTTCTCCATTCATGTGGGATCTTTGAACCTTTGCACTTTCTGATTACAGCAAAACATATGCTGGCCTTTGAATTGAAGATTATTAATGTTTATATGAATATTTCTGCCATAAGATTTCTTTGTTTAATTGCACTACATATGTGCTTCTAATGCTAACAATGTATTTTGTGGCTGAGCTTTGTATCCTATTTTGACCTCTTATTCCAAACAGGGTACAGTAGAGAAGAAAGTTGCTCCACTGGAAGACGAAGCAAACAGCCATGAAGACACTAAATCTTTGACCCTCCTGAGTTCACCTAGTAGTTTGAGAGTGGTGGAGACGAAGTCTTCCTTGGAAACTTCAAGAAATTCTGGTTGTGCGTTTCAAATCATAATTGACGAACAGACTGAGGAAGATTGTGTCCCAGAAGTCACATCCAATTCTGGAAACAAGGACAATTTTGAGTACTCTTCCATGTCCTTTGTGGAACTTGCAGCATGTGTTGTTGAGGATTCTGAGGACGAAACTGAGAGACAAGACATCAGTAACACTAGGAATCCTCCTTCCTGCAGAGATAAATTTCCTGCCTCATACTATCGAGAAGCTGAGTCCACCACTAGGAGCAGTCACAGAATGAATCGGGTGCAATTTATATCGGCAACAGAACAAAATAAATCTGCAAAAAAACCTAGAAGCTCGTCTCATTCTGAGGAACAGCGTGAAATTACCATACTGTAGCAGATGTTTTTGCAGAAGGCCGTTCCAAATTGCCTATGATAGATGTTTTTTGAATCATGTACAGCTTGGGCCAGTTCTTTAGTTTTAAGGCTAAGAAGAGGGTTAAGACTTATTTTAAAACCTGGAGCAAGGGAATTTTTGTTACTGTAATTTTACTGCTCTTCCTTCTCTACCCCCTCAAGGTTTTGTTGTCTGGGTACATAGCTGTTAATACACATTGAAATTGTAATACATACAGGTTTTTATATCTCCTACAGGAACTTGTTCAAGTAATGTTTCTTTCCTTTGGGAGTACACTTGGTTTAGAATGTTTACTCAGTAAATTATTTTTTATTAGTCAATGTTGAAATTAAGCCCCTGTTTGACTGCCTTACTTTGGCATTTTAGCCCTAGTTTGTCTGCTATTTTTTAAAACATTATTTTCTACAATAATCAATCTCCACCGCACATTCAAATAATAAAATATTTTACACACAAATCAATAAAAAAATTTCAATTTTAACCACACATTCATCAAAAAATGCTATTCAAAACATCATTCTTTTTCCCATAATGGGAGACAAACAAGCTCTTAAAGTGTTCTCAATTTATTGAACAGTGGTATATTAATTGAAAATTACCTGAATTAATCTATTTGTACCGATTTCTTTGACAACTTTTTTGACTGATAGTCACATGACGGCCCCCTATTGGGGGCGCCTGCGGCGGGGACAGTGGTATATTAATTAAAAATTACTTGAATTAATCTATTTGTACCAATTTCTTTGACAATTTTTTTGACCGATAGTCACATGGCGACCCCCTATTGGGGGCGCCTGTGGCGGGTCGTCACGTGGCTATCGGTCAAAATGATTGTCAAAGAAATCGGTACGAGTAGCATGGTTGAAATAACCTGCCCACCCGACACTTTAATTTGTGAGTGAATGCTTCCAGTACAGGGAATTTCCCACCGGATCTGTCTTCCTGTGCAAATTCTTTCCCCCGTGCAAATTCTGTGGGAAATTCCTGTACCTGCACATTTAGGCCATGTTTGATTAGCAAGATTTTCAAGGGAAGATAGAAAACATTTTCAACTTTCCAAGTTTGTCTCTGTTTGATGTGTAATATTTGGCATGGAATTCCTTTTCCAGCTTGCAGGTCCACGCGCCCCTTTTCCTGGAAATCATGGAATTCATTTTCCTTTTGCTTTGGTGGTTTTTCATTTTCCATGTTCTTCCTTTTTTTTTTTCTTTGCAATTGAAAAAAATTCTAGACACAATGGTAAAAAAATTTATCACTTTTATTGACAATTTCCTTGTAAAACAAAGTCAAACGAATGATATTCAGTATGGTTAATTTTTTTATTTTTTATTTTGTTTAATTTTTTTTATTTTTTTTATAATTGGAACAAATTCTAAAACCAATGGTAGAAAAAATTATCACTTTCATGGACAATTTTCATAAAAAACAAAGTCAAACGGATACCGAACTTTCAACATTTTCCTGGTGGAAAACTATACCAATCAAACACAATTAATTACAATTTCCAGTAAAATAATTTCTAAGCAATTCAATTCCCTGAAATTCATTTTCTTTCCACCTATTTTCCACCTTTGCAATCAAACATACCCTTAGATCAAAATCTCATTGTTAACAATTAATAATTCAACACTAAAGACAAAAATGTGCATACTACCCACCTTACTTATTTTAAAAGTATACATGTCAAATCACAATAAATATTATATTTCTTGTTGCCACGTATTAAATATCGCGAATTACATTTCAAATATTAAGAACTTTATGAAATGTAAAGAACTCTCGTGTTCGAAATAAAATCTCGTTATAGACAAATGAAGTATCAAGATAAACATGATTCAAGTATCGATAACAATTTTTAAAATATCGAGAACGCTTATCAAGGAAGCCATTTCTTCTCGAAATTCGTGACAGTAAAAAAAAATGCTTCATTTTTCGTTNCTTTATGAAATGTAAAGAACTCTCGTGTTCGAAATAAAATCTCGTTATAGACAAATGAAGTATCAAGATAAACATGATTCAAGTATCGATAACAATTTTTAAAATATCGAGAACGCTTATCAAGGAAGCCATTTCTTCTCGAAATTCGTGACAGTAAAAAAAAATGCTTCATTTTTCGTTAAGGGTATAATAGGTAATTTAGTACTAAATTTGACTATTTTTTTTTCAGGGAAGTGTCAAAATTAGACACTTTTTAATTGAAAAATGTGAAATTAGTCATTTTCGTAAATTCTCCTAATATTTATGTACAGTTAAAGCTTTCCTTCTTGATGTTTTATATATATAATTGTACACATTTTCGAGGAATTCTAGTTTGTTCAGTTTTCTAATCATATGTTTGATCTTCCGCACACGGCTCACCCAACAAGGTTGGTGTTTTTCTTTTCTTATCCCATTCGCTTAAGAATCCTCAGATCTCTCTCAAAAATTCATTGCTTTTGCTCTCAATAATCATAATCTTCCTCTCTCTAACCCGATAGTCTTGGATTCAACAGATAAATGTTTATATGGTCAAATTAATATATAATCGCATACACAGAAGTGTGATTGCGTGTGAAATGGCGTGTGAAAGACTGTACAAAATAAATGGGGTCTAAGAAAAAATCAAATTCCAATAAGAATTCTCTCTGTGCTTCTGAAGATAAAGACATGCCGATCTCAGGCAAGTTTTTCAGTTTACTAATTTTTGATTTGGGATTTTGTTTTAACAGTTGGATCTGTCTTATATTATTGATAGGAGAAAATCCGATTCGTTCTTAGGAGCTTAATATAAATCTGAATTTTCGATTGCATGATTTGAATTTGATAGTTTGTGTGTTTGATTTTCACGTTTTTTTATTTTTTTTATTTTATTTTTTTAATAGTGAAAGGGAGCACTGTGGATAATGATTCCAAAAATGATCTTGATTGTTTGGGTATATACTATAGTTGAAATTAT
>CAIGRO010215276.1:0-11714 GCA_903798355.1 Fraxinus baroniana | reverse complement strand
TGACATTTTACTCATCGAGCTAATCACAAGTTATCAAAATACAAAAAATTAAAGTGGAGTTACATTTATTTATTTAAATTTAATCTTTAATAAAATAATCCATGCGAGTTAATTTAAATAATTCCAGTAACATGCTAAAGATTCATTGGATTGTATAAATTATTAATTTTTCAAAATTTGGGTTCAAAATCCAAGGATCACACTGACGCGGCAAGGAGTAAAAAAATTAACCTACATGCATACAATGCGCCGCGTCTCACCCTTTGGCCGTCTGCTGAAAGCTATCTATCTGTTTAAAATATAAAAAAATAGTTGGTATTGGGTGTTAACAGGGGAAGGTGGCATTCAGATGACTATATTACGACCATGTAAAAATGATTAATATTTAAGTTAAAATCATTAATTAATTATAATCTTACATTTTATAAGACTCAAATTTTTAGTTAAATATTTCATTAAATTTTTTTTTTTTCAAACTTGACCAAAAATCTGATTTTTATCTAAATCAAACAAGGATTGCATATTACATGTAAAGACGAAGCATAAAGATGACAATATTAGGATCTCGTCTAATCTTAATGTGGTGCAATTTGATTCAGGTAGAAAAATGGATTAAAATTTAAGTTAAAATCAATAATTAATTTTAATTATATATTTTATAGAATTCAACTTTTTAATTACACATTTTATTTTATTTTTTGGAAAAAAAAATATTAAAAATTTAATTTTTATCTATACAAAACAAAGGTAGCATATTATATGTAAAGATGGACATGGATCGATAAATTCTTTAATTTCGAAAATTATCATAATAGCAATCTCTCCAAGATTTCATATGAACGAAACTAAACCTCAACTCGGTTACGCGGCCATAAATGATACACAATGCAAGTCTTGAGTAATATAATAAACTCTAATGTAATAGCACAATCAAATAAATAAAAATATTAAAAATCAAATCAAGCCTTGCACGGTATCACTACAAATTGAAAGGGTTAAACACAAACGACAAATTAATTTTTTTAGTTGAATCTTGTTTAGCCAGTTTTTAAGTTATTTGTGTACAATTAGAATGAAAATTACAAAGTTTTATGTTGTTTGTCAAAATGCCATTATCCTCGAACTTGAAATCGAAAGCATAAAATAAAAGTGTAGACGGTTAGGAGCTTGCACAAAAGACAAATTAAAGGAACAAATGTAGATGTTATATGTCCCCCAACTTTTACAAACAGGACACAAAGATGATCTTCTTTGTTTTGTTGGTGGCTAGGCTTTTTAATACAATGAAATTGTTCTTTTGTCCACGGTGGGCAGAATACGACTGCCCACCTGTTGATGTGGTAAGAGGACCTAATGTTGGGTTCTCTCCGAATGGACATAATAAGACTTCCCACCGTGAGCAGGAGAACACCACTGTTTAATACAAATCGATCTCATAATCCATATTTTAAAGTCATCGTAACTCATTTGTCAGGGTTGAAATGGAAAGAAAAATAACTTGTTCACCTTTATTTGCTACCACGACGTATTAAATGAGAGGTCTGGGTAATTTAATTCCAAAGGAAACAAAAGATATTACTTTAATGATCAAACAAATATAATATTTCATATTTTTTCTTAACTAAAAGGAATAAACTACTTGTACACATAAAGTGTACGCCTTGATTGGAAGCTCCTATGTGTCAAAAATCTGGCAGTTGATTGAAAAATGTGTTGTCAAAATTAATGTGTTAAAATTTGACAGCTCGCATGAGTGTAAACCAATGTGTTAACTTTTATGTTCATATAATACGGTCCATAGTAAAATATGTTGGAATTTACAGGATATTTTTATTAGCGTGAATTGGAAAAATCTCCAATTTGTACAAGAACTAATTGCGACTCTTCAAATACAAAGGGCTCATATCAAAGAGTCATGTTGTTTCGGATTGTATGTGACTATATAAAAGGTACATTATGAAAAGTAATGACCTTTTGATAGGATGAAATCTAGATCGTTAACATGAAAATATATGATCTAATGATCCATATTAATTTATATTAAAAGAAGTAACCATTCCGAAAAGTCACTTGAAAATTTATAAATAGATCACTCCTTCCATTTTATTCACTTTTAATTGATTTCTAATTATTTTCTTCACAAAACTATGTCAGATAATTTCCAAATTATTTTTTGAGTTTCGCGTTCGATATTTAGTTTTTGATATCTTCAATTCTAGAAGAGTTCAGTTAAGTGTTGGTTTGTCCCAAAAAAATAATATTGTGCTACATTATTTTTAGAAAATGTGTTGTATCTTGGGGGGCAATCGTCCGTTTGAGTCGGTTAGCATTGTTGGAAAACGGTTTAACAAGGCTCTTTTGACATAATTTTGAGTGGGACCCATTCGTACATTTTGAGAGATCGAAGTTGATTCGTGTTCTCTTTCATGAGAACATCGAAATCATATATTTACTTGTCAAAAATGGTAAGATGAATTGAGAAATTGAAGCTTAAAGTTGATTACTTGAAAGGAATTTACAAAGGCAGTTTCATACGCATGAAAATGAGAAGTTCAAATGTTTCATACGAATGAAACATGGTATTTGGAGGGAAAACTATATTTAGTTTGTCCTACATAGGAAGATTATAAAATCAATGACCACCTTATATATGGTAACACTTTGAAATGATGTAATCATGTGTGACATAGATGCTCTCTCCAAGTGCGCCTTCAATGGGGGTACAAATCAAGGATCTAAAGTGCACATTGGATCTTGAACTTGTGTGTGAGCACGACTTGCGTACACGTATGTCGGATTGAATGGACCATAAATTGGCCCCTTCGAAGTGTCCACGTTTTGCTTTTATATTTTTGCTTCCTTCAACTGACCTTTGATATTCTACTGTTGAAACTCCAATTTTATTGCCATTATAATCTGGAGTTTATGGCATGTTTATGGACTAATTAATTCTCCATTACATCCTACTTAAACAATCCATTTTTCTTCCACTCCACTCACACGAAAATGCTCTCAACATATACAGCTTCCATTTTCTGTTTTTGGTTTTCTACCTTTTAGTATTTCTAGTTTTCGTCCAGAATCTTGGTGATCCGTCCAGATACATATTCTGTTCGCCAGTGTAGAAATTCAGTGCTAGATTTCTACAGGTTTCTCCGTTGTATATTGGGAAACAGATGCTCGTTAAATCTTCAAGCACTTACTGTAAAGGAACAAATCTGTTTTAAGGACATTGTGTTTATATAAACCTCGGTTTGCAGGTTTGTTCTCTTTGGCAATCAATTTATTTACTGTTTTATCTGTACAGTTTACTAATAGCTTGTTCTTTTCCTGTATAACATATATTATATAGTTCTGCTATTATATTTTGTCACAAACGCCAACGCAAGGGGGCAAAGTCTGTTTAAAGAAGATCATTTGCAGTTATACACCTCGCTTAATTTTATCTCTAGCTAATTTTTATATGTTTCTACATCTCAGTTAGTCGCATTTTGTGCATATTTTGATGTACAAATCTTGCTTTCGGTAAGTTGAAACTCCATATGATATTTTGTACGTAAAATGTTAGTTCTAAACTTCTATGATATTTGTGTGCACGTAATTTTTGTTAAAAGGAATATAACTATGAAACAATTTTCCAACAACATGTATCTACATCTTTCAGACAACAATCTATAATCAACTTTGGCAATAACATGAAAGATAAAAACTAATCCGGAATCTATACTTTGAAGTCAATAAACCTTTTTGTCAAGGGAGAAATGGGTATGGAAATAACTTGTTCACCTTTGCTTTCCACTATAACCCACCAGATCAAGAGGTTTATCTGGTTCAATCAAAGAAGACAAAAGATATTACTGTTATGATTAAACAAACATTCCATGTTGATAATTTGAATGTGTAAGTATAGTCAGATTGTTCGAATGACAAACTTAGACTCCAGAATCAACATTCATAATGCAAGTCACTATTCGTGTGAATCTTATTAAGGACTTAATTTTATGATTGTAGTTTTTATCTCGAGACCATTCATATCAGTTCTGATGTGGATGAAGCTTTCTCTCTAAGAAGGATGAGAAGAAAGGGTATATTTAGGCTGGTCATTTGGAACAAAATATAGATTATAGATAGGAAGAAAATTGAGAAACTTAACGAGTTATTTGTTTCCTCGTCTCCAGAGTACCACACAGAGAGAAAGAGATAGAGAGAGTGGCTTTTTCTTTTTCCAGCAGTTTAATTAATATGTGGAGGGCCAATAAGAGGATTATTATATTTTTTCGGTAGTTAATTAAATAATAATGCTCTTATTTTTTTAATTTTTTTTCCCTCATTTGATGTGGGGTGGTGTATGCAAATTGCAAAATGTTTGGTATTTTTTCAAATTTTATTTGTATTCTTGTTTCCTAAATTTCCATTTTCAGATATTAATTTCTAATTTTCCCCCTATATAGAATGTTCCTTTTCTGTTTTTTCTTTCTTTCTTTTTTTTTTTTTCGTTTTCTTTTACGAAGTTAATCGTTTTTTTTTTCCCCTATGCAATAAAAGAATGATCTGAGGGTCCAAATGTAAAAAACAAAATGATAAGAATGCGCAACAAAGTTACAAAGATAAAGGATAGAGATTTTTTGTGCTAATTACCAATTTAAGCGTAATTCCTTACCAACTTAAAAAAATCCATCCCTACAAAACAATGTGTTTGTGTATTGATTAGTTGTTGTAATTGGCACTGCCTCATCCATATCTCCACTGCACACGAACTTTAAATCTTGTTTCATTTTAAACATACAGAATAAATTTCTCTAAACTCAGTAACATAAAGGTGGAGGTGGACCAGGCAGTCATCCATATACTTACATATAGTTCCCACTATCTCCTTAATGGAAGGTAATATAATTATTTGAGTATGGATCGAATCCATATATCTACTTTTACAATAAATAAAAGGTGGGTAAATCACTATCCAGGATCGAGGAAAAGAATCTCAATGATTTTTTTCCTTATTTTCTTGTTTTCGTCTGGTTTATAGTTTCTAAGAACACCGAAGAGTGATTAATCGAGGTGTACCAGGGGAATGTTTGACGATTTAGAACATAAATGTTGTACATGAAGATGTTTCCTCATCTGCTTGATCACTGTATTCATTATAGACTTCTGATATGGAAGAAAAATTGAAATTTGAGACATTTTGCTCATGAAGTTCATCTGAAATGAGAGCATGTGTCAGAGTTACTCATACGAGCCTCCGAGCTTATCCCCGAAGTCAATAAATGCATTCCAGAATCATGCTACATTCATGTTCAAATTCCTGATAGAAAGGCCTTTACGTACACATCAAGGCGTGTTTGGTACAATATCGAATGCGTGACTGGAAAATAAATTGATTTTCTTTCTTAATACTATCGTGTCCAATCCTCCTTACAGAATGCCTATACTATACAAGAGAAGTAACTTAGGTGGGATGATAATCTGTTGAAACTCATTGCAATTCCTTTTAAATTAATGACAGTCTCATTTGTGATTTTGTGGTTAAGGATTAGATCAACAAGTTGAGACACTTAATGACCAGAATAACTCTCTCTGTTATGAAGATGCCTCTATTTTGAACTCTTGAAATCTTTCCAACCAGTTTAGTAGAAAGGTATAAGAATTTGCTGCAATTTGTTTGTCTTTAGTAACATAATCTGATGATGTATGCGAGCAAGAAAATCCAGCAGCGGCTGAGGATTCCAAGAAGAGGACATTTGCAACTGCATATCCGGCATCATAGTTTTAACACTATGTCTGGACATTTTTGATACGGAGCATTGGATTCCAACACCATATACCAACCATGCTTTCAAAAAGTAACTGAGCACTAGTTATACAATTTAAGAACTGCATGAACTCACCATTATTCTATGTATATTTTTTTATATGGTACAGTTTTATTACCATTATTGACTCTAAATTGTCCAAGTTCTGTCATTGCTCCACCTCCTAAAGATTGTTGAATTTTTTGAGAAAATATTTTTTCCTTTTTTGCACATGTTTTTATTGGAGAAATATTGGAAAAATATTATTTTCTTTATTCTACATGATTTTTTTTTATCTTGTTTCCATCTTTATGGTATTTCTAAGGTTTGGCATCTACCATTATAAATACTAGACTATTTTCACAAGTTTTGTATTACTGAAATATAGAATAATTGTATAGACACAGTTATTATATTTGTTTTCTCCATATTAGTTAATTGAATAAAACACTTCATTCCTTTGCCAATTAATTATTTTACCTTTTATCTTGTTGTTTGTTTGCTATCATATACTTTATATCGTGTCATATATATTTATCTTGATTCATTTTATTTTCCAACAAGTGGTATCAGTGACATTGGTTGTGATTTGTTCGAGATTTTTGTTATTGATGATACCTTGAAGTATGAAATTCCGCTCTTGGATCACAATACAAGATTTTCATTATAGCAAGTGAAGATGTGAGTTGTACTTGTGCAGATGGATTTGGATGATGCGCTGTTGGGACTTAATGCCTACAACTTAGATGACGGAGGAGAAACAACAGAAGGATCGGAATTCACTTTCACAGATCCATCTTTAAGTCTCTAACAATATTTTTCACGACATTTTGAAGGAGAAAACAATAGCTGCATTGTGATTGAAGTTGGAGCAATTAAGCATGACTAAAAGTCTGATAAGCAAATTGCATCTAAAGTAGAGGTTGTATTCCCATCACATGGTTGAAGGTGGATCTTTGGAAGATCATCTAGTTGTGTTCAAGGAGATTATTGCTGATTTGGAGACTTTAGAAGATTTTGCCTTAATCTTTTTGTGTTTGCTACTGGCTTCGTTTACTTTGTTTAGAGACATGATTTTATATAGTCATGATACTCTCACCATTTAAAATGCATATGATGCCTTATTTTCAAAAGAGGAGATGAAGTATCTAATTGGATATGAGGTCAATGGTGGAGAATGTCTTGTTGTTCATGGTAATTAGAGAAGAGGTAAGTCGATGTTAAATTTTTGTAATCAAGTTTGTTATTATTGCAAGAAAAAATGAGACATTAAGAGGGATTGCGATAAATTGCAGAATAAAGATAATTTGATTGCAAATCATGGGAAGCAATCAAATACTTCAGACGAGACCAACATAGCCGAGAACATTTGAATGATAGAGATGTTTTGACGATTTCTGACATGGAATCAAAATATGACGAGGAGTAGATTTTGGATATAGCTTGTGCGTTCCATATGTGTCCCAATCGGAATTTGTTTGAAACATATGAAATGGTGACGTAATGTGTTGTTGTCATGGATAACAACGAACCTTGTTTGGTAGTTAGTATTGATAGAGTCAGATTGAAGCTAGTAGATGGAATATGTAGAACACTTGATCACGTTCGACATATTATAAGAATATCATTTTGCTGAGTACTTTTGATTCAAAATGGTACACGCTCTCTAGAGGAGGTGAAATTTTGAGGGTCCGAAAGGGTGTTTGTGTTGTATTGGAGGGGTGAAAAAGGTCACAGTTATACATCTTGCATGGTCGGGCAGAATTTGTGAAGAAAAATTGGCACAGATTTAGCAGGGTAGTGGAGATTCAGTTTGGTACTGTACTTTTGGGATTTTGTTCGGGGTCTATATTGAAGAATACTACTCAGTCGAGTTTAGAGGATATGGGTAATTCCGCTATGCCACAATTACCTGCGGTTCCATCGTATTCAGCTGCTAGAGATAAACCCATTGGAGATAGATACGTGGATGCTGATTTGGTTGCACATGCTTTTAGCTTCTTTAAAGGTATTACGACTAGCCATGGGCCTCTATGAAGCATTGTGCGTTGATTCTGCTACAGGGTATGCTTCGACACTATTTGGTTATTTCTAATTCTTTGTGAATTTTGGGGAACCCGGTGTTTGGGTTTATGTATCCGTGTTGGATACCGCCGAAGAAAATGAGTATTTTTGTGTTTAAGAAATTTTGTTTCTTGTTGAAGAGTTCGAATTTTTCGTTGCAGTCGAATTTATTTTTCCAAGTGGAGAAATCTTGGAGCTTCGTTCATTGCATCGAAATTTGTGTCAATGTGGAGATTATCGAATTTTTTAACCCAAATTAGGTTGGATTTTTTTAGAAAATATTTTTTTCCTTCTTTGCGCGTGTTTTTATTGGGAAAATATTGTTTTCTCTCATTTACATGATTTTTTTTATCTTGTTTCCATTTTTGTGATATTTTTAGGGTTTGACATTAACCCTTATAAATACTAGACTCTTTTAACAAGTTTTGTATTACTCAAATATAGAATAATTGTTTAGACACAGTTATTGTATTTGTTTTCTCCATATTAGTAATTGAATAAAATACTTCGTTCATCTACTAATTAATTATTTTGCATGTTGTCTTGTTATTTGTTTGTGATTATATGCTTCATATGGTGTCATATATATCACATCGATTCGTTTTATTTCCCAACAAAGATAAGTAGAGAAGTCCTATAAAACAATGCATAATCATTCATCCATAGAATCCAGGTAATATGCTTTTCGAGATACTAATAACATTGCAAAAAGGAAATTAAATGATGTGAATAAAATTATTAAAAAGATTTGCATAGACTTTGCTCCATTAAGCCACAAGACTAAAGGCTTAGTGGAAGACACTCCAGACTTTATGAAATAATAGAAGAGTGCTCGGACATCCTCTAGATCTACAGTTTTGTACCCTGAAAACTGAGAAAAAATTATTTTATTTGGTTGCCTCAACATTAAGATCCTGGAAGCATCCTCTAACCCCTCATGAAATCCTACATGAACCAGTGAATACTCAATTGCGGCCTCCTCTTTAAGATAATCAACGGAACGTTAAAACAAATATGCATGTTAAGTTTTCGTGTAGAGGGTCAAATCATGTCCCACCATTCATTGTATTGGGTCAAAAGGCATGAAAACGAAAGACACAAAACAGAGGCAATTTTCATTCTTTCTATTCAATGGACATGTTTTTTCACCACTTCTACTGTATTACGTTATTTAAAAATTCTTTCTTTGGTTAAATGAAAATCCATTAGAAATACCTTCAATTTTATAGTTACATTCTACAATCTAAATATGGTAATTTTCTAAGTATGGTACAAACATATATATACGTAAGAATGTTAAATAGAATATCCCCGTAATCTTCTTCTATTTTATTAACACCTCTCCTCAAATTGATGTTAGAAGATCGAGAGGTATCAATTTGCTTACAAGAATTTCATGTCGTTGTCGAGTCATCGCCTTGGTAAATACGTTAGCGGTCTGGACATCAGTGGTGATATGCGGGAGAGTAATAACGCTACCATCATAAGCTTTGCGTATAGAGTGACAATTAGCTTCAAGGGAAACCAAGCTCTGCTAAAACACCTAGAAGATAAATAATTTCAGAACATTCAGCAGATATAACACGATGCCTAGATTTAGTAGACCCGATCTTGCTTCTTACTTCTCTAGGAAATGAGCACACTCCCAAGAAACATACAACATCCTATAATTGAGTGACGAGTATCCGTGCATCTTGCCCAATCAGCATTACTATAGCCCATCAACTTAAGAGAAGAATTGGTACGAAAGAAAAGACCCATATTCAGTATACCCAACAAGTATCAAATAATACGATGAACTGTGGCCAAGTGGAGTTAATGTGGAGCATGCATAAACTGACAAATTTGCTGAACGACAAAAGAAATATCAAGTCGTGTAATAGTGAGGTAATTCAAACTTCCCACTAACTAACGATACAACGAAGGATCAAGAAGGCCACCCTTCTCCTTGCGATACTTCATATTCATCTCTAAAGGAGTATCAGTAAATTAACTATCATGAAGTCCAACCAAGGTAATCAACTCCTCTGTATACTTATATTGATGTAGGTAAGTCCCAACTGAACTTGAAAGCACATCAAGACCTAAGAAATACTGCAAATGACCCAAATCATTCTTATGAAAGGATTTCTTAAGTCGGTTTTCGAGGTGAGATATCAATTTGGAGCCAGTCCCTGTAATAATAATATATCATCCACCTAAATAAGAAGAAGAATAGTACCCTCTTGATGTTAGAGATAAAGAGACGAATCATACTGGCAATGAGTAAATGAGAATCCAAGAAAAGTAGAATGAGACTTGTCAAACCAAGCACAAGGAGTTTGTTTTAATGCATAAAGTGACCGTTTTAGCTTACAAACATTAAAGGAGGACAAAGAGAAGAGACCTGCACGTGGTGTCATATAAATATCTTCCTTAAGATTGCCATGCAAGAAAGCAATCTTAACATCCATATGCCGCAAAGACCATCCTTAAGAGTCAGCTATAGCAAAAACGGTGCGAACCATTGTCATTTTGGCCACAATAGCAAATGTCTCCTCATAATCTACTCCATATTCTTGACGATTATCTAGAGCTACCAATCGGGCTTTATAGCCATCTAGTGATCCATCAGAGCGAAACTTAATAGAATAGACCCATTTACACCCATTAGCTTTAACGCTAGGAGGACAATGAGCAATATCCCATGTGTGATTCTCCTGAAGAGCCTAAAATTCTTCTTGCATAGATGTTTCCTAATAGGGTTGTGTAACTATCTGAGACTAAGAAGTAGGAGTTGTGATATGAGATAAGATTATAGAATAACCATACCGTTCAAGAGGTTGAGTAATGCGAGTGGATCGCCTAAGAGCAGTAGATTTTGGAACGGGATCAGGGATGGGAAGAGTAGTGGAACTGATGCCGTCGTCTCTGATATACCATTGTCGGACCGACAGAGAATTGTGTCTCAATGTAAACTACAAAAGTCCAAAGATGGGTACTAACCTCATTATTAGAACGAAGAAAATATATTTAAGTGTAATGATTGAAATCATCAATAAAGAAAATAAAATATTTATATGAGCATGTGAAGCCATAGGTGCTATCCCCCAAATGTCACTATGAATAATATGAAAACATTTATCAGCACGACTGTCATGAGTGAGAAATAGAAGAATCTTACTTTTCGTAGGTTTGTAAGTATCACATTCAAAATTCAAATATGAGAACTAAAATTGAGCTTTATTACCTAAAAAACCACATTTCAACAAATGGGACAAAATTAATGCCCTAATCTTATAAGCCAAATTTCATGCTTAAGTCCAACACTAGTACAAGCTAAAGACATAGCAGTGAGAATAGTAAACTGTAATGGAAACAATCTTCCGACTTTAGGCCCTTTCGCGATCACCTTCCCCGACCCCTAATTCTACACAAGACAGNCCCGACCCCTAATTCTACACAAGACAGGCAACACAAGAGAAATAGATATCACAGTTATTATCAACTAATTTACTAACCGAAATCAAGTTAGTAGATAAATGTTCGTGAAATTCCGCAAGTGTACGGATCGTGACAAGTAATAAAGTACATTTATTAAGTCCGAATATCGTCCCACAGAAACTATTATCTGCTATAAAGTTTTAAACTAATCTAGCTACAATTTAAATTAGAATAGTAACTAATAATCAAATCAAATTATGTTTTCAAAAGGAAACTCTAATAAATAAAGTAACGAAATGTTATATAAAATAACGAATTCAAATTAAATCTGGAGAAAGGATTATGTGATTAGGTAGTTAGGATTTCCGATTTCACTTAGGTTATTTATCATACATTAAATTCCAAATTATTCAGCCCTTTTTCATACGTGCCAAC